>MNPL01016492.1:1454-26108 GCA_002081605.1 Tropilaelaps mercedesae | reverse complement strand
ATATAAGGCACAGGGTCTATTATTAACAATGGCAACTGAAACCCAATAGTTTTTTTCGCTCGGCTTTGAGGACAGTTACAGAAGGATGTAGTTACCGGCAGACCGACATCAGTAGCCTCAGGTGAGGTATTAAAGCCGATGATGGCCTTCAAATAAGAGCATAACGTTCAAAAGCGTTAGACAGCAATGGGTGGAGTTAATAGGCTGACATTAAGCAGCATTAAAACGCCTTTTCGCTCAAGGAAACTGGTCGTACCATATTTATGATGGTTGGAGAAATTCTTCAGTTGTATCGCCTTAAGGACAATTTTAAACGCAATACAACGGAAAAATTTAAAACTCGCGATCAACGTCATCTATAGCTTGCGGGTGCGATTAATTCAATATGTGACAATCTCACAAAATTTCCTAATAATTAATGGTTATTTCTGCGAGAACGCAGACAGTTTAGTACCCAGCGGCAGAAAAATGCTTAGAGAGCATAAAAACCAAGTATAAGAAGTTAGACACCGTGTACATTCTATTACTAAGGGATCCTAGGGTATAATTTGCACGTCATAAAATTTTTTCAGAGTTTTTTCTTTTTTAGTTATTGATTTTCAGTCATTACAGCTTATAATTCTGACCCAAAATCGCTTTTTCGTAGAGCTTGGGGATTAGTCGAGCACCTCATTTATCCGCCGCCATCCTGGTTGTAGCAGCACAGGCGATCTTCTTAGGATCTCAGTCCTAAGTAACGGAAGACTTTAGGACTTATTGACCTACCTGTAAAAGATGTCCGATCTGATCACTGGCTCGTCAATAAGGTCACCTCGAGATTCAAACAGGACTTGGCTGTAATGTTCAATAAGTTGACAATCGAGGACGAGAACGGCGGCTCGGGGATTAACTCTTTATTGAGTAATCGCGACTCTATTGCCCACAAGTAATTGTCGTATTACGATAAGAGACGCGATCTTACAGCCGCATATGGTGTTATCTTACGGAGATTTTTCCGGTCTCCGAAAGAATGCAGATAACTTAATGCGAACAACAAGCTGTCGAGTATCACCTGCAGCAGTAGGATTAAGGAAGTCATTTATTTACCTACCATATTGTTATATCACTTTCTTATATCGTCTTCAGCTGACACTGGAGGAGGTAACAAATTGTCCGGCCCCGAACGATTTTGAACTATTTTTACTAACCTCCTCATTGCATTTCTAAAACAAAACTTACCACTTCGGATGCACTTTGGATCACTTGTAGACGTTATTTTTATTACTGTATAGCCAAGACTAGATATCGTTGTTTCTTATGGAACACTCGAAGAATTAAGATGAAAAACATAGTCCCCTAATGACCTACTCATTTGTAAAGGTCATTATATATCAGTTCTATAACGGCTTTGTTCAAACCCATTCATTATAAGTATGTCTGGGTAGATTTTTAATTCCTTCTTTTCAAGAATATTCACGTGAATGTCGTTAGTATGTTACAGCCCGTGCTATCGGTATGTGGGTTACATGTCCCTGCCACTTCATTTGACATCGATTACTGTTGCACTGGATCATTGCCACTGGGTACACTCTCGTCATTAAATCCCTATCTGATGATAATAATAATCCATATCCATTTAATGTTTTCCTATATGATTTTTCTTAATCTGACAGCACCCGCTGTCAGCTTGTTAACTTGCAAAATATAAGGCTTGCCTTGTCTGAGCTTGACTAAACTTGTGCAGCTCAAACAGCAGAGTTTCCAATAACCGCTTCGATATCAGCTAATCTAACATTTACGTAGCAGTTTCTAACGGTTGACGGTTTGTTTCATGGGTGGCCCTGCTACACGTATATTATGTTAGAGCTCATTATTCTGCTTAAACAATGCGAAATATCCATCCTACTCGTTGCAGTCTTGTCCAGGGTATATACTTGTGTCAAAGTTTACTATTCTGGGATAAACTGCACAAAGTGCGTGTGTCTACTTTTCAAAATATTGAAAAGCCCATCGCGCAGATACCTTTCCGCTAGACGCTGTTGCTGCTAGGTCGACCCGTCGCGCGATATTTGATGTATTTTTTTATTATTGAAGGGATTAGAAGAGCAAGCTGTCGCCCAGAGCCTGCTATCTCTCTGGGTTTCTATCCCTCGCGCAAAACGATTACTAAGATCTTGACTCATGAAATCCTCGTTTGCGCGTTAAAAAACACATGAACAGCCGGGATATATGTACCCAAATATAGATGTCGTCAGGCCCCTCAATGGATTGCATATCTGTATATTATGATTGTATATTATAAAAGTTAGATATCTAGTTTTGGATCCACATAACATCGTACGTTAACGTTGCGACGAACTTTCTTAGTAATTTTCATACGAAAACATTTAGCGTTAGAAACCTGCAGTCTCGTTAATTAATTACCTCTTGGATTGAATTGAATACATGTAATTTCCAACGTTTAAAAGCGACCTCCTACACATATTCGAGCGTTCTACTTCTTATTATATGGTTTTGAAGATTTCCACCACAATTGTTCCACTCGTTGCCTAAACATCACAAGTGGATCTACCGGATTTTTCAGTCGGTTTTCTGAAACTGGACTTCTTTTTGTTTCTACTTCGATTGATTGCATCTGACTCAAGGCCTTGTGTTTTTTTAATCTCTATTTTAAACCATTGTGACCGTTTATTTCATATTCATTGTTATTGTTGGTACTACGACTGAACTCGACTGAAGTTTCCATGCTAAAATGCTCTACTTCCCGGTATCTTCTTGCAAAGCTTATGTCTCAAAAGTACTGTATTCCTGCGCTCACGATTTTTCATCGAGCGTATCATATCACGTTATATTTTCTTTTACCAGTGACAATACTCGTAATGCCGATACGGATTCTACAGTTCTATCATCAGTACCTCAAGCGTCCTTCTCAGTCTCTTCATATGAAGGAGTAACAACATGGCAAATTTCCTCCTTCAAACAGTTACGATCTGATATTATCAGCTGCAACTAAATTAACCATATTGTAGCGCGAGCATATTACATCCAGATTACGCAGATACGATTGCCTTCTTAGACCGACGTATATTAGTAATGAGATATCGATATAGATTGACGAATCTTTGCTCAGCTGTATTTCCGTGAGTGATGAAGAGTAAACCACGCTGCGTTTAGAAATCAAGACGCCTCAGTACGTACTAAACTGGTCACAAGTAATCCCAAAACATATATCCATAACATTATTAAAAAAACATTAAAGCTCTCTAAGTAACAAAAAAATGTGCGATAAGATGAAAGGGAGAAATATTTGTAAATTTGTAGCCTCTTAATTGTAAATTTAGTTCGACGCCTCCACCTACACAATTGACACAATCAACTAATAACGTCGTTTGCCTGTAAACGGACCCAGACCAGGCCAATCATACCCGTTTCTTAGACCGCACACTTCAGAAAAAACAAAGTAGCTAAAGTCTGGAAATAAATCAGAAGTAATGCCGTTCATGCTTCTGAAATACGATCCGCCTCTAAGAAAAGGCAACACTAAGGAAGAAAGCAGCTGCTAATAAATGAGGCTCTCCTTTCAACGCAGAGTGACGACACCATAGGCATAACACTCCCAGAGGAAGAAATTGCATCCACGAGTACAGCATTTAGCGTACGATGAAACAAGTGAACAAAAGATTCGCTTCTCTGGGTCCGACACAAATTGTTTTAGTTTTCGACCCAAACTTCGACACTTGTGGGCAAACACTAAGAAAAATGAAATTATGATTAAAACGAGACTCTTCCAATTGGTGGACGCTTGAAAAGATGCACTTTGCATGTTCAAAATACATATTGCCAATATTTAGTAGTTTTTTGGACATGTCTGAATTAACCGCCAGTCGCAACTGCACTACTCCGCTGGAACAAAAATATAAATATAAGCATTGTTTATAGATTTAAAAACAGGTATAAAGGTTGGCAGGCAAAACGCATTGAACTGCGACGGGAGTGCGCTGTAACCTGTTTGTTGCATAATGTTGCAAGTGTAAAAATAATATAGTGAAATACGATCATGGACAACTGGATCCTTATTGAAAACTTCATGTTAACAGCTAACGTTCGAGACTGAAGAATTATCAAACATATAATTCGTGGCTATATCTAAATCGATCCTTGTAAATCTTCGTAAAACGATTAAACTGAGTAACCCTTCATGTTATAGCGTAGGACAGAATAAAATACTTCATTGCTTGCTAAACAGAAATAATCAGAACGGAGAAAAATTTAGATTAGATTTACAAATAGAAGTTCAAACGTTGCCTTTTCAATCCAGGTATATGTAAACAAAATATAACTGCGATTATACAAATGGCTACCTATCTATGAGCCATTTATAAACACTTTTACTTGGCAGATATGAAATACGAAATCAGCCTGGCGATTCTGAAACAAAATAGTCCATGATTATTTTGTAGCCCCTTTAAAATATCGAAATGAATAGTCGCTAACTCTCGCTGCTTCTTTGATCTGTGAGTTTCAGGACTCTTAGCTTAACTCCAGGCTGACCGTCTAACATTGTCCAGCCTATGCCGCTAGCAAAGTGAAAAAGCCTCCTCTATATTAAACGTAATTAATATTATCCCTACGGCGTACAAATAGCTCAAAGCTAGAACTGCCGACTTACAATCTAGCAACTATTTCTAAACGGTAAAGCTAATCATGTAGCTATTGATTTGTATTGATCACGTCGTTGACTTGCATTGTATATCCTCCTAAGTTTAATAGAGAAGAATGCCATGACTCAACTCCACTTATTAAAACCAGTATATTAGGCTAACCTGGAAAGGGAAATAATACAGACACGCCTTCAGTAAGTAATACACAATCAGCGTAAGGAAATGCAGCATTGGAAATGCAAGGATAAATACTTCTATAATGGTGTTTGCTCGCTAGAGTTCAATGAAGAGCGTTACGGTTGATGTGACTAGACAATAGCGACCTACCAAACATTTGTATATCAATTAATCAATATAGACTGCAAAAATCAAACAAAATAAGAAAAGCTGAAATCCTGGCATCAACCGCTTACCTCTCTGGATAGACAGCAAACATATCCCGCCAATAAATTAGCGATGACCACGCCGAGTGAGTCACCAATCGCTGCGGAGATACGCTTATTAGAGCGTTAGAGCGTCATCTTCATCGTGTGTACGGACATATTTGTATCTGCGTCTGTTCGCTACGAACGCACTGACAAGATGAGCCTCGGCAACGCAGCGATTTCTTGCGCTTCTGGCGTCCGAGTTCGTGACTTGAGGAAAAGGGAGTTCGCGGTCGTGGCCTATTAAATCAGCCGGAACACCACACGGAATGGAATCTCCTTCCGATAGATGTTCGCCCGAAGTTGTATGAAAGGCGGGGCGTCCATCCGTGAAATCGCGGTCTGCACCGTTATGGCGCGCATCGGCTTGAGAAGAAGGCCAGCGAGTTCTTCTTGCACGCCATAGAGTCCATTCAACGGTCGGCATGGGAGGGAAGAGGATGGAAACGAAGCGAGGCAATCTATGTAAAGGCTGGGCCGCCCGCACTTCCTGGTATTCGAGTGCTGTTTCCCTGTGCAAGACTGCCGCTGCCGCCACTGATCGGGCGAGACGACCGAATTCGTCCTCAGTCGCTTAAACTAGATGCCTCGCCCTGCGTTGGGATTCCGAACGGGTTGGAGGGGTCTGTCCTCGAGCTGTCCTTCCGGGCGAATAGTCATTGTCTGATTCGCAGACCGTCATCAGTCGCGGAAGAAGCGCTGCCGCAAGGCCAGACCTCCGTTGACAGCAGCTCATTCTCGCTGTCGTGACCGCTCAAGGAAAAGGCGATGGATGAACGAATTGAATTGAAATGGAATGACGGAAGTGGATCTCACACTGCGGCCGTAGCCATCCTCTCAACGCGCACGAACTCGACGGCTCAGCGTTACCGACCTCCAAATTTTAGACCACATCATCCATCCGCCGTCAGCTGCCAATCGTACGACGATCAGTTACGCATGAGACAGTACATGTAGTAGGAGAGGGATGTGGCAAAAATAGCAAACGTCCTATAGCGACTCGAGCATTCGGCCACGGTTATGGGAGAGGCGATTTCATAGAACGATAAGCCCTCGAGAGCTTCCGCGTTCCCGAACCAGCGTCTATAACCACATTGAGAGACAGTCATTTAATTTTAAAGGTTCGTAAACTCGAATGCGGGCGCCCAGTGTCGCTGACAGGATATATTCAGAAGCGAACACCGTTGGCGTTTCAGTGCTTGGCACAGAAATATTTTCTGGCTGGAGCCCGAGTGAATTGGAATATACGATAGGAAAATTGGTAGAGCAAACTAAGGCTAAATGAGAATGAAGTAAATAAAGCTTACGCTTTGTAATCGAGCCAGATATTTGGCCGGCCGCAAATGGCCTTGAAGTGAGTTCTTGCCCTCCATTCGGACTGGTAACCTTTTTGCTAGCCTTCTAAAAGACGGATGCCGTAGAGACAGAATCGAGTGGTCGGACTGCTGGTAGCAGTGCTTGAGCCTCCCGCATCAATAAGCAAACGTGAGTCGGCGCGCCAGTGCTGTGTGAAGCACAATAGTCCGCGCTCGAGCATTGGACTGTAAAATGGGAAAGATACACCCAATCTCAGCCGACCTTTGCTCAAAACTACATCCATAGTGGAATTTTCCGACAGATCGCGTTACATTCTTTTAATGGCCGTGTTTTCCTGGCTACGAGGATGCTAAAAGACGAAGCGTGAAATGAACAGAAGAGCCACACTGCTATCTTGCATACTTAATCTCAAACGTTATAATGAGATGTAATACGGGTTTTCGGCGAAAGGCAGTTTGCTATGGTGTACACCCGTAAAATCTCTAGCAAATAGCCAATGCGAAGCTCATTTAACACTAGTTGTATATGAAAAAATGCAGCAGCTCCAAAGATGGGTTGTCAATGCTAACATATATGCATCTATAATCTGTAGATATATATATCTACTGCTCATCGCATAAAAAGCATAACAAAAGCCGCTCAATGTACGGACGTTCTTGGTGGGATTACCTTTTTTGTATCGATGACATTTGTTCGGGGGCATTACTACTTTGAATAGGTAATAATATGAATAATTTTGCACTCTATAGATTTCCTTGAGTGATTCAGATGTGGTATTTCATTAATGGTAGTTTGATTTTCTAGCAATACGTTAAAATAAAGTGCTACACTACGCTGTCACCCTTCGGAAGGCCGGCACCACAGAGACTAGCTTTACTAGTTCCTATGCAGGAAGTCGCTAATAGGTATATTTAGTGGTCTTTCGCCTACATCGAATATGTCGAATACATTCACATACTCAATCGATCGATGTTTTTCTCCGAGCACCCGGATATTATAACCCCAGAGGCGCGTGTCGCCATAGACGATGGAAAGGCCCTTGCACCCGTTTTAACGGTCAACATATAATGCTCTATAAACACGCAGCAGTTCTCTCTCGTGTTACCTCTCTTCACGAGTTAACACGCTCATAACACCAGCCGCGAGAATCTATTTTTATTTTTTTTAAGGCTACCAATTCAGCCAACATTTAACGTCCACGGTAGCAGTTTTTGCATTACTTCGTAAGACGGACCCCATATAATGTAAATGTACCAACATTTAACGTCCACGGTAGCAGTTTTTGCATTACTTCGTAAGACGGACCCCATATAAATGTAAATGCGCACCGGCGGGGATCGAACCCGTGCACCTACGTGTCTCCTCCAGTAGCAAGTCGCATACGAATGCACCAAGCCACCGAGCTCGACAGCCGCGAGAATCTATCTTACGTGTTCTCACTGCAGCTGATTATGTACGAATACTCCCGCACATGTCTTGTATATATATATATATATATATATATCCTTTGAAGTCCGTATGACTCTTAGTGATATTATTGAGTATTTCGTTGTTTCATTCTACCAAGTGTTGGAAAAGAAGACTCAGCAAAATTTCTTCTTAGTAACCTGATCTAAGTCGTATGAAGTGTCTTACGTCAATAGGATTATCTAATCAGAAATCAGGTACCGAAAACAAAAGTCTAATGGAAATTAATTCTAATACAATGCAAAAGCTACAAGTTCTCAACGGAATGAAATCCGGCAAAACGTTACTTTAACGGTGTAAGCTCAAACGGTCTTGGCTTAGCAACTTGACATAAAATTAGCTTAGTAGAAAATCTTAAACACGACGGTTAATAAGCGAGCTGCTTTGGCGTCTGCAGTTTTTTTGATTGTTCATTAACGCATATTTGCTCCTAGCAGTCCGAGAACGGCAATAATGAAAATGTACTCATACATATTATTTTTCACCAATGGTAATAGAAATGCATGAACGAATGGCAATAGCGGACGCAACGAGCCCAAGCGATGTAGAGGCTGCCGAACATCAATTGCTTAAGAAAGAAGTCAAGCGACCATAATTACCGAAAAGGCGTAGTTCACATCTGCATTAGATCGCTGTTATCGTAGTTATAGTAGTAACGCACACATGAAGCGCTTGTTTTCGATAGTCCATTTACAATCGGATGACCGTAACTAGTTCTCTGTAAATTCAACAGGGCCGTTCTCGCTAAAACGTCAATTGTATTTGCCTTATGGTTGACGCGACTGGACCATGCACGGCCTGCCTGAGATAGCCATTTCGTCGAGTCGCTGAATGTGACCAATCCCTTTACAGAGAGAAAAAATCCTTTGTAGACACACTTCTCGATACAATCTGTTTTCTGTCTACACCTGCTGACAGCTTCATATTGCACCGTGCACTCGAATGTATTGACTGCAACGAAAGTCCACCAATGGGCTGAGTGCGATGGAGCTGACATGCAAGCTTATCCAGGCGCTTCAACTTTCAATAGTCTATTCCGACAAACGAGAGCCAAAAACACCAGGTTTGACAGTTGAGGTCCAGACGTTTCTATCACCTCTGGAAGACAGTGCGGTTTCGGCCTTTACGCACTGCTTGGACATCCCCATTACGTGACCTCTGTTGCATGATATGCCTAATGAGTTTAAAAAGAATTTAAATGTTATGGAGTTGCATTTTGGTGAATAAACCTTTGCTAAACTACAATACGAACTAAAACTACAATGCTTACCTGGTGCCGGTACTTCTATGATTCGGAAAGCGGAGACCCCAGGATGAGACCTTTCCATTGCACTTTGAAAAAGCTGAAACCTGTCACTTTCTCAAATTCGGAAATATGGGGTATGTAGTTTTCGGTAGGTGGTTTTCTTTTTTTTTTGGCGAAACCTGACCGTATAATATTATTATCGTCATCGTGCTTTAACGGAGCACGATGTCGATCAAATTTGCGGAGCGAGCTGATAGCTACAGCGGTACTGTAAACAAACGTCAAAGGGCCGATGAAACTCGCCTGGTCGCGAAAAATCAACATCAGTGTAGCAACTACTACAACAACTGAATACTCGTTCTTCAGTGTTTCAGCATGCCAATGTGCACATTAGCAGGTGGAATGGGTTCTTAAGATTTGACAGTTTAAAGGCATCCATGCATTTATATGAGTATTTGTCTCCTGGTTTGTGCTCACTGGCAATGCTAATCTTAGATATAATCTGAATGAAAGCGGTATCAAGTAACCTAGTAACTGCTTGCAACAAGGTTAAATAATAAATCGACGGGACTAGGAAATTCGAGATACGTGAAAGATGCGCATTTTTCTCTTTCGTTTGCCCTCGTCGCTCGGCACAGCTGTCGTGTCAGGGCTCCAGTATAGCGGAAGACATACCTGGTACGTAATAGATTTCATTGCGTTGAAGAGTGCAGTAGACCAGTGAATGATCACGTTTCCGTCGGTACAAGTGGCGTGCTGTTGGTTTTGGAAAAACAATAGCATAGCGTACCTGCGGCCTGTCCTTGACCGATTCGAAGCTTGTAGCTAGTGAGAACTGTAGCACACGCACCGTAGTGAGCAAACGAAGGAAATGGTTTTAAACGAGATGAATCGGCCTTCTCACAGACGGAGATTCTCGGTAAATAAAGACCAATACGTTATTTGGTTATGTAATATTATTCATTCATGATTTAGGTCATGTAATGTTATTTGGTCAGTACAGTGGCTAGCTGTACAAGCGAAAAGTTAAAGGTTCTCATCGATAAAAGTGTCGTGGAGCTCTAGAAGTGCTAATCAAAACAGTCACTAGTCTCAATCTAATATGTATTCTTTTACAGAAGATCCACTCGCCAATCTAAAGCGTTCTTGCTCGGGCAAATCTAACGATTACATTTGTCCATAAATGCTTTGCATTTCTGCTAAGCGAACATTTAATTGACTGTAAAAATTGACAAATAGCAATTAGATTTTCTATTCTCGCTAGAAAAATTATTTGCACGTGTGCACATAGACTTATAAAAAATCAAAAGCAAGTGGAGTCAGCGTTAAGCATTAGGTAATGTGAAACACTTTTAGCGTATCGGCTCAGAAGGATTCTAAGCAGCGTCTTTATTGTTTGAAATCGGGGCGTTGACCTTGAATTACCTGAGTAACATTTTCATGAGTTGTTCGATTTGAATAGCATGTGTCCTGAACACGTCCGGTTCACGTAAACTTATTTGATCCGACTGATTTTGTCGGAACACTAGCCATGCAACCACATCGAAATTTAGCTTGAAACTAATCCTTACGTAGGGAGAACAAGTTTTAATGAAGCTAAAGTGATATAACATAAATTTAATTTCATTTCATCGTCTCTGTACATCAACTTTCATCGACGCAGTGGTTTAAAACGGTAGCAAAGTTAGGGCAAACAGACAAAAGGCGAGATAGTGGAATGTCTACCCTATTAAGGCTCCACGAAATGTTTTCTGTCCCACATTATCCACTGTGATTGATTACAAAATCGTCGGAAATTACAAAACCCAAGTGAATACGTTAAAGAAAAATCATAATTTCAAATCAATCTGAACTGTTATACACGATGAACTTCCGTCGGTCAGAGTAAGGCTTCAGTAAATTCACAATATCGGCAGAAAAACAACTAAACCGATAAATTCGGTCGTGCATACAAGCCATTTGCATACGTGGGGGATCAAATCCAGCGTTTTTAATCTGAAATTCCACTAAAACCTAAAATACCATATCCGTACGAATGTTAAAAGATGGCAGTCACAAGCTACCAGTATTGAGAACAAACTACGCTTAAATTCAGTTCAGTGTCAGAACAAATCCTACGGACGATTCGATTAAATGAATTTGACATAAAACTTGTACGTCCTATGAGGTCGGGGCTTTCAGTGACGTCCGCGTTCGCATATAGGATCACAAATCATACGAAAACGCGTCATGAGGTAGACAGGGTTAACGCTTTTCTTTCAGCCATGTCAAAATAAATATGAGATAGCAGTCTGGATCTTAATGGTATTTGGCATAAAGAATTCAGCCAAAAACTGCCTCAAGGAAGACCTTTGACAGAGAACGTTTTTGCATCACGTTCTGTTTTATTAGCAAGAGCCGATAACGAGACTCTGTCCTGTATGCAAGATAACGGATTTTTTTTTAAATAGTTGTATGATTTATGTTTGATATCTGGTCCAATTATTGAATTGTGTTAATCGTTTTAGAATACTATTATTGGTGGTGACTTTTCAATATTTGTGCGCACATAGATGTTGTTCGCTGCGATGGAAAAAGGAACGAAAAAACTTTCACTTATTCTGTACTACATAGGCTCCACGCTCTATATTGTTCATTTATTACTTTAGATTTCACTGTATAGAATGCTGCTTCCGTTGGTTTGATTCGAGAAAGTGAACGGAACTTTTGCAGTTACGTTCAATACTCTGATTAGAGCGCATTAAGAGCTATCTAACAGTCTGCTAAGTATACTAGAATTACATTTATTCGCGTGAAAATTGTATTTTGCTACAGTTTCTCTTCCGTAAACCTATTAACATAATTAAAGATTGGTTAGAAAAAAATTACCATTCTTATTAATTAAGAGTGGTGTTAGCGGTTGACATGACTGGGACCAGGAATTATTTCAGCCTTTCTCAAATTCATCTGTATTTGAAAATGCATACATTTTAAATATCAAATATTATATATTTTTGACAACAAAAATAGCAAGGAGCTTATTTATAAATAGATGGGAACATTTAGCCGTTGAGTAGTAGACCCCGGCGTTGATATAAGCTTTTTAAAGTATTTTCTTTGGACGAGAACACTGCCATTAAAACGTCTACTCATTACAGCTACGCATGTGACATATACAGAGCATATAAAAACATTTTTCAGTTATTTTAAATCAAATAATCCTCAAACACTCATCAAATCACCTAAAATAGGGATTTGTCCATTTTCTTGGTTAAAGCTGACGTCACAACGATTTGTTTAGAATATTGTCGGTATTGGCTACAACAATTTTAAATATTTACATTTAGTAGTTACAAATAATTTGTTATAGTAACGAATAAACAAGCGTGTATGAGGTAGTTTACTTAGTGCTATAAAAATAGCACTTACAAAACTAAGAATATGTGTAAAAATGGATTAAATAGCCACGCACCTCTGAGATTTTTACTCGACAAGAACGACCTGAGTACAATACTTCATACACACGTGCTTCTACGTTGTTTTAGAATAGCTATTAAACAACTTTGTAATAGACAGCAATTTCATTTAACACAAAATATTATAATGTTACAGTTTCTATTGAAAAATGTGATGAAGGGTATTTTCGTCACAAGTGCCTTCATGAGCGTTTGCAAAATTCTAAATCCTATATTTCCTCATCCTATATTTACTAGTTAACCAAATGCTCGTTGTCATTATTGTTTTGGGAATGCTGCTGAAATATTTATCAGTAGTTAATAGACCTTAGGCTTATGCCTGCATTTAACCAACTTTATCAATGTCGCTAGGCGCAAACATAGTTGCTGTTTTTATGTGGGAATACATTCATGATAGCTCGCCATTCTCCATAAAATTATAGTTCTAGAGTAACGAAATTTAAACTACCACCATTGCAGAATTAGTTGAACTGTAAATCACTCAGTAAAGCATACCAAACGAACAGTGTTGGAATCGTTGAAGATTTCTAATTTGAAACATCCATTCAAACTGAATAAAAGACGAGAGGATAAGCAATCTGGTGCTTCCATAACTGCGCCGTAAAATAAAAACATTCTGCAAATTAATTAATACTAACTGGCCACTTGGGGAAGACCTATCTTTATCTTGTACTCGCACAAGTATTACGAGTAGGCTGTTCTGTGTAACACGCCACAGCCGTGTTCCTGCGTGTCCTTCAACACGTCAAGAGAATTATCTTCCCCGAATCTATCAAGTATAACAATAAGTAAAATTACAATAATAGAAAATATTAATAATAACGTATACAGAAAAATCTCGCAGAAGTGCAGAAAAAGGCGCCAGAGAGCCCTTTTTCACCGCTTGTGCACGTCCTCAAGACAATCGAATCCGTGAAAATCGGCGTAAAGAGAACGTAAGCTAGCAGAATGTGGTGTTGTTCCGCTATGTGTCCATTGCTGCTTACCGATTCGTCAAGGTCTGTGCACGACGAGTTCGTACTCTCATGAAAAGAGCAAAAAGCTGGCGTTACCTTTGTCTTGTTTGCCTCGTTCTTGCAATGCGGGCCTCATCGCTTCAGGATCGAGGTGTGCTTCGATCCGTCGGATAGGCTGCAGCCTAACTCTAAAAAGATTGGCGACGAAGTTAACGACAGTTGTGGGCAAGCAGTCGTTAGCATCTAATCAGGTTTTCGCTGCAGTAAAGGTCTGTTAAGGAACTAAAAGATCCAACATGAGTAACATGATAAACTAGACTTTAGCAAGGATGTTGAGAGTATACAGTAGAAACCTATATTAGAGAAGGTGGCGTTGAACACTCCGAATTGTTAACACATCATACGGCGGAGCTATTAGAAACTGTGCCCATAAGACCTCTGCAGCCACCTTGGTCTTCTAAACCTGTAGTTTCACCGACGTGCATTAGACGAATACCGAATCACAAGGATTGACAGGGAGATCTACTAGCAACTAGAATGCCCCTGGGAAAAAGGTGTTTTAGTTGGAAAGACGACCTCACCTACAGCTTCGCACCATGCTAGATCCTGGCTCTTTCAACAAGGCGGTTGAATTAGAGGGTGGTACACCGATATGCAACCTTTTCCTTGCGTAACCAGTGAAGAAATGCAAAACATTGATGGCCCGCACATTTTAAATCACAAAAAAAGCGGAAATAAATTTACCAGGTATACCAGGCTCAACAGTCATTAAATGAGCTTTCCGGAGACCAGGAAAACCAGCAAAAGGGTCATAACTAAGGTCCATGGGTAACAATCCGCCCGTTAGCGTTCCCACACAATCATGGTCGCAGATAACATATTATTGTTGAAACTTTCGTAAATTTAGAAGTCTTCAAAGTACGTTTATATTCATAAAAGGACTTTAGCGTTACAAAAAAAAATTATTTTATTTGAACTCAACTATTCGTAAATTACCCATTCGTAAAAATCTTCAGAATCACGGAAAAGAACGTTTATCTGATGTGCGCATCTGCTTAAATGCTGACTTCAATAGTTCCAATAGTACTGTAATTCCACTTTCTGTGGTGTTCCTCTGTCTAGAGGTGCTCATAGTAATGGAAAAATCGGTTCCGAGTTTAACATAGAGATAATTTTATTCGTCGAGGAATTTATTTGGTTTATAGCTGTATTCGTGTGCGCGAACACCACAATTCATACTCATGAAGCGAGCACATTGACGTTTTTTCCTAATAGTTTTATAAGCTATCTTTGCAGAGTTTGTTATCTGTTGCCTCCTACGCGCGTATTTCAATGTCTATAATTCCGGATGCACATTGACGTTGATTTTTTTCGCACACATTGGATTCCTCTTTTGTCAGGTTCTTGCATGCGTGCTTGCATTAGGAACAACGGTAGTCATTGAAATGCATATTAGCGTCTCGCAATTAGTAGACTTTAATGATATATAAATACATCGGGTTGTCCTCACAAAAACGAAAGATAGCTCATATCATATCGCGCTACGTGAATATCTGTAGCATCTGTGCTCTACAAAACCGTAGGAACGACATCTACTTCCTGATGGTACCAACGTTTTTGAACGCTACTGCACTAATAGTAGAGATTCTCTTCCCTAACAAATGCTCATGCCAACTCTAAGTATCCCTAAGTTATTGCAGCGCTGGGTTAATAGGCTAACTAGGAAAAAGTAAGTCTTATCTGAATCTTATCTTATTTGCAAATGCGCCAGGGTTTCCAACATTGTTTAACACTGGTGCACGTGCTTACTATGTTGTGCATGTTCGCGCCATTTCAATGTTGAATCTCTCCCGCTCCCAAGGAGTTTCTTCGGAATATGGAGTTCGTACAAGCACGGCCTCTATTCGTTGCGCTCAGGCGTGCGTTCAACGAATAGAATAGACCCGTTGAAACAACACTCGGATAGTTATTACATATCTACAAAGAGTAGCATTCGTGTATCCTATCCAAATAAAATGGTTGATTTAGCATCTCATAGGTATTTGTTTTCATCACAAAGTGTCGAGCAAAGAATCGTTAACGGAAAAGAATACACGAGCTCTCTCGCTCTCCAGAGAATCGTCTGCTATTGTATGCCAACATGGCCAGAACGGAAGCACTCAAACCCTCTTCCCATGTTTACTATAGATCTGACACGCTCTCTCTCGTTCTGTTTATTTCTGTCCCTTTCACGCTGTGATTCCTCTCCGACTCGCGCTTTTTAGCTCTCAGATCTAGCACTCGCTCGGAAGTGCCATTCAAGGCCACCATAGTGATTAACTGACTGCTCAGCTGGTGTTAGCTTTGTTGGCGGCCGCTTCACTGACAGTCGAACACGGAGAACCAAATCATCTGGCCCCCGACTACTTCTTAGAATAAAAGTCACACTGAAGTTACACAGAAGCGTTTCGGCCGCCGTCGTGTATACGTGCGAGCCGTATACTTCCTGGTTTTCTACTAACCCTTTAGGTGGATTCTTTTCGCTGTTTGTCTCAGCAACACCGATCACCCCGTCGGCGTTCGGAAGGTCCACGGTTGTGTGTGTGTGTTGCTGACGCCCACCTGCTTCCTCAGTGACTGGCTGGCCTGGATTAACTAGCGAGTGCCCGCTGTGCATGTGAAGTCGTGCCGAAAAGAACTCACTGATTTCTACCAGTGTGCATTGCGTCAACACTGTAGCCTACCGTCTGCATCATCTTTGGTGGCCAATGACGAACACTGCGTTTGGTTAACCTGCGACAGGTTCGACGAAGTGGAACTTTTCGACGGTGGAGAGCTAGCAAAAGCGACCCCCGTTACATCAGCGACAGACATTTGCCTGTTTCCGAGAGAAAGGCAAGGCGCCTGCTGTCTCTGCCGCACGCAAAGTCACCAAATCAACAACATCTCTGTAGTGGTCGTAGACGTAGTAGATACCGGCTGCTTGCGACTCACGCCGGAACTGGGCACTAGAACTCTGTTTCTCTCTATCGTTCTCTCAGCCATAGCAAAATCTCTGCCCAACCTGCCGGACATGCAGGATCTGTTTTGCACCCGCAGCCACCGTACTGAACCACACCCCCATGCTGTGTTGAATCTTAGTTCATTCCCTCTTCATTGAACGATATCACCCTTTTAGTTTGTTGTCAAGTTGTGCTGTTGATGTTTTTGCCGTTGTCATCGCCGCCGGCGTTCTTGCTAATAGCAGTGTGTTCTTATTGCGATCGGATCTGCTAGTGTTCCTCGCTTTCGACGCTGTGTCGAGTTGTGTTTACTCTACTGAGTTGCTTCACTCCTTCATCCGACGTAGACAAGACGTCTACACGACCGCCCGTTGGGCTTGACGATGGCAGAACGACAAAAGGTTTTTATTGCTCTGAATTTGACCAACAGTAATTTGAACTGTTTTTTGGGCATTCTAGGCTAGGTTAGGCTGAGCTGAATGGTAGACTTGATTAACAATGAGGGCGTTTGATGAGTACACTTTCTGTAACTGGAGTACGCGCATGGCTGTTGAATCGTACGCGTAGCGTCGATATTTACCTATAATCGTACCAGCACTTGACTTGGCCATGTCTTCTGTGTATATAGACACTTCATACGCTTTCGATATGCTGTATATTGTACACGAATGCTAGTGCAGCTCGGCATAGTTTTACACTGCATGGTTTTGCATGCTTACAGTGGAACCTTTCCAATACGAACCTATAGAACGTACTTCTTGATTATTGCACTGCCACTGGCTCATTTTCCTGGCCGGGCACAGGTAGTTTACAACATAGCATTTTCGCATCTTACGACGTTATCGGCCGGCGCTCTCGATGCTCTGTACTCGTACCTACCAACAAATTTAGATCGTGTTTTTGAGTTCTGTCATTGACAATACTCAATCGCTGATCACTTCGTATATCATGTTCATATCAGATGTACAGACATGTGCTCTACGGATATACGGGGACATATAGCTCTACGGACTCCATCCCAAACTTATACTATTCATAATTGGCCGTACAAACGGAACAGCCCCAATAGAGCAAGAAGGCCTATCGGGTATTCATGCTCACTGTCAACAGTCTCGTACAATGACTCACCGGCAGACCTCTTGAGACGGCAAAGTCGAGGCCGGCTTCAAGGGCGTTAGATAACGCAAGATAGGAATATTTCATAGAATAACAGCAAGCGGCCTGTTCGAGTGCCGCCGTTTCACTACACGGAATTTCTCTGGAATTACTGTGACCGTGTGTTTGTACCGATCGACGTCGCTATTCGTAGTTATCGAGTGGAACGCGTTACAGGTGCGGCGTCATGGGGCGAGTTCAGCGACGCGCCTGTCATGGCTACGCCGTTAGTGAATTCGAATTTTAGTGTAGTAAACCGACCAGTGCTGGTTTTCGGGAGAAACAGTTTCCCTCTTGGCGTGGAAGAGAGATTCATCTTGATCCGCAGTACTCTAGGTGCAGGTAGGAACAACTACTCGTGGCCCTCTGTTTCATTAGTTATTGACGATGCCGTGAATGAAGATTGTTAAAGCAGTAGCGGTATGAGAATAGCAAATTTGTTTAGCCGCCCAAAAAGTGCGCCCAAAAATGGATCCTAAGCGTATGCACAAAGAGCTAGTTTTGTCCTCTTTGTACGCTTGAAAATAGGAGCGCGCTGGTAAATCAGGCCAGCTCTACTAAATTCTGTCGTCTGACTTTGAAGTTAGAAAGTGGTAGTCACGGGGACTGCACCTGGGATTTGATCAACTATAGAT
Organism: Tropilaelaps mercedesae; assembly: GCA_002081605.1. Taxonomy (NCBI): domain Eukaryota; kingdom Metazoa; phylum Arthropoda; class Arachnida; order Mesostigmata; family Laelapidae; genus Tropilaelaps; species Tropilaelaps mercedesae. The sequence continues at coordinate 7,831 of MNPL01016492.1, read as the reverse complement.
CTCTTTGGCGAATCTCGTTGTTCCGTTAACAATGATGGTTGGAGCGAGGTTTCTAGACTATTTACACCCCGAGATCCTATCTGCATCACAGTTCCTTCAACGGTCTCTTAGTTTGATTGATGCGACAATATTCTCTAACTATAACTTACTGTTGTTCGTGTGAACATCGTCCCTCCAATACAGTGGTTTGACCCTAAAACTTTCTCTTTTTGAGGCTCGTGCTCAATCTGCAAACAGCTAAGTAACCTTGATTGTTATGGAATTCATCGAGAAAGACTTTGTCATTTTCCCAAAATGATTAATGCTAATAGAAATAGCTAATAACCAATTAATAAATTTTCATTATGCTGTTAGCATGTTAACAGATGGCAATTATTGCGTTAGTCATTGCTCATTTGCTTTTTTCATCTCTATTTTTAGCCCAGCAGCAGAAAATATCAATTGTGGCCAGGTATTTCTCTGATTTAGTGGCAGGTCCGTTTAAACACAGCACTGACAATGTTTCGTACGCAATCGCTAGGTACCGTTCAACTACCGGAGGTTGGAATGCTATGAGTGCATTAATATTTCTTAGTTTGGCAAGGAAAATTTTGAAGTATTTATTGTTTATACCATATATCACAGTGGAAAGAAGGGATCGTGCTACATTTCCATAAAGTATCTACAGCTTTTCAACTAACTGCATACCAGCGTTAACATTCAACCTTTTGTACGTATTTAATTACCAGACTTGCGAAATGCAATGCGTTTAGGGGCAGTTTGGCAAGAACGTATGGAGTGAACAACACATGATGTACTGCACTTTCTCATATAATAGCATAGTTATGCATGAAGAATAATTCCATATTGCAAGCTAATCGTAGCCAAATAATGTACCTTAACCTATATGGTAGCGTAACACAACTAGCCCCAACTTACAGGACATTATCGCGATCGCTACAAGCACATTGCAGTACACTGGCCGGTCGCTCCTTCCGAGTCTACGTTCAGTCGAGCACAACTGGTAGGACAATTTCCAAGATATTTGGGTAATGCGAGAACCGCTGGTGACTTAGTAGCTAATACGCCAAGCGGTTAAAGCTAAGTCCATCGATGATAACTGCCATGATTTTGGCGACTGAGACCTCTCAGCCATCATTATTAACAGGGCGCAACGCTTAATCATTTCAGAGTCTGTGCGACTACGACTACACGATGTGCGGTCTAGACGGTGTGGCTCAACCGCTTCTCACTGACATGTATCAGCTCAGCATGGCGTACGCGTACTGGTGCTCTGGCAAGCATTCGAAACCTGCCGTATTCGAACTGTTCTTCCGTAGCAATCCCTTCCGTGGGGAGTTCACCATCTTTGCCGGGCTTGCCGACTGTGTCGAGTTTCTGAAAAAGTTCCGTTACTCGGTCTCGGATCTCGAGTACCTCCGACGAGAGATGCCGACAGTAAAGTCCGAGTTTTTCCACTACCTCAGCCAATTGACGGCTCAGGAGGTGAAGTTATATTCCGTGCCGGAGGGCACAGTCGTTTTCCCTCGCATACCGCTGCTCCGTGTAGAAGGCCCGCTGGCTCTGGTGCAACTTCTGGAGACCACCCTCCTCAACCTAGTCAACTATGCATCGCTGGTAGCCACCAACGCGGCGAGATTCCGCCTGGCTGCTGGCCCTAATACGAGTTTACTCGAGTTTGGCCTACGGCGGGCCCAGGGTCCTAACGGCGGACTGTCAGCCTCGAAGTACTCGTACGTAGGTGGCTTCGATGGAACCTCGAATGTCATGGCAGGCAAACTCTTCAAAATTCCGGTTCGAGGCACACACGCCCACGCCTTCGTGATGAGCTTCAGGGGTCACAAAAACGAAATCGCCAATCCCATGCTCACAGACCAGAACACCGGTCAACCGAGGAACTTGCTTGAGCTGAGTATCCAGTGGAGAGAGCAGCTATGCGGAGCGCAGATCTTCCACATGTCCCAGTCGAACGATGCCGAACTCAACGCATTTGTCTCATACGCGCTCGCTTTCCCCAGTTCTTTTTTGGGCCTGGTGGACACGTTTGACGTTGTCCGGTCGGGCCTCATGAACTTCTGCGCCGTGGCGCTGGGACTCGACGAACTTGGATATTGTGCCATCGGTATTCGAATCGATTCCGGCGACTTGGCATACCTATCGCGCCAATCATATAAAATATTCCAGGCAATAGCCGAGCGTTTCAATAAACCGTACTTCGTGAATTTGACGATTGTGGCCAGCAATGACATCAATGAGGATACGATAATATCGCTTAACGAGCAGGGTCATCACATCAACTGCTATGGCATCGGGACGCATCTGGTTACTTGTCAAAGGCAGCCGGCGCTTGGATGTGTGTACAAGTTGGTAGAGATGGATGGGCAGCCGTGTATCAAGCTTAGCAATGATTTACAGAAGGTTACCATACCGGGTCGGAAAAAAGCGTTCAGACTTTACGGGCAGGACGGACATCCCCTGCTAGATCTGCTGCAACTGGTCGATGAAGACGCACCAAAGCCCGGCGAAAAGGTGAGAAATCGCTGATGGAGACTAAAGCAATGGAGAACTGACTGTGCTGGAAAATCTTTCATTATAAAACCGCTCCTTTGGTTTTTATTAACCATGATTAAGTACCACAGCTAAAGATTAAAGCGGAATTAATTAACTTCTTTTTAAAAATGGCTGAGACGACTTTATCGAACTTCAGATGTATAAAGACATGTATTGTCAGATTTTTCAAATATTTATTGAAAAACGAACTTGAAACTACTATTAATTTTAATCCTATAGAAAGAAAACAAGTGTGTTGAGGTATTTAAATCTACACACGTGTATGCGATAGCTTCATTGACTATGTGTGTAAAGAAACTCACGTTGTGTTTTTACACAATGGAATAAAGACAGGCTTTTTTTGACCATTCAAATTTTTATTGGCTGAAATTAATATGAACTAAACTAATGTCCAAGCAAAACAATACGTAGTTCGTTCATTATCTAGATCGGCAGTCAACTTTTACCATCGTTTTAGTCTACCATTGCATTGTTCACCACTTTAATGTTATTTTTTTAGTTCGTTACGTAAACAAACAACGAATACAATGTTTTAAACGACATGTTCTAGAGACTTTTTTGGGGATATGAGCTCCATTTTGATCAATAGAGAAAATGAGACATCCCAATACACTTGTTTTTACGGCATTTTGAAGATTTATTTTAAAGTATCAGCGTTGAGTGTTTCAAAAAACTATGGATCAAAATCAAAGTTAGTTTCATAAAAAAATAAAAGAAAAAGCTCAAATACACGTGTTTTCGTGAATGTTTCAAATCCAAGAACGTTGTTGTGCCATTTGGTACACATCCACAATGGTCTTCGTCGTTGGCATTTTCCTTTCCATGTGTTCTACTGTGATCTGGCAAAGCAGATAAACCAAATCCTCTGTAACATATACACGAACGTTTTTTTCCATAGACTAATGGAAATACTTTGCAGTAGTGTCCTAGGCGAAGATAATCGGCACGTGCAGTCTAAAGGCAGTTCATCTAATAACAGACGGCAGCTACGGAATTTAATTTTCGCGTCATTCTTCTGCTCTAAGCGAAGGTTATCAGCGTTGTAGTAATAGCCAAACAAAACGTTCGAATATATATCTGTGTTGTTGCTAACCCATTTAATGTCTTCGAGCAATTCTGCATAATACAATCAATCCATCAATTTTTTCAGGTAGGCTGTCGGCTGTTAAAGGTATGCTATATTCTAATGCCTATTTTTCTTGCACAGGTATTATGTCGACACCCATTCATCGCGACGAAACGAGCATTTGTGAACCCCCAAAGGGTAGAGCCATTGTATCAGTTGTATTGGTCTGACGGCGCAGCGCAAAGTCCCTTACCGGAGCTGAAGATTGTTCGCCAACGGGTGATCTCACAGATGCACTCATTGCGTGCCGATATCAAGCGTGCGCTCAATCCCACACCGTACAAGGTGTCCGTCACAGAAAAGCTCTATACGTTCATGCATGACCTCTGGTTGAAAAATGCGCCTATCGGCGAACTTTCTTAATTACGAAATTGGCATTGCTGGCGATTGTGCTGCCGGACGCGACATGCGTTTGCGTAGAAACCAGGAAACCCAAAGGAGAGGCCATCGAGATTGTCCTCGAGAAGGCCGTCGCGTATGTTCGCAGAGAAAAACAAAGGGTTACTGTGTTTTCCCTTTGCCAAAGCGTCGTAGGCTATTTCGTTGCCTCCCCGTGTTGGCAATGGCCTTAAAGTTCTTCCCGTGGGCTGATGGAGAAAATGACATGCGACATGGCAGTTTCCACCTGTTCATAGCGAAACTAATGTATTTGCCGTTATCGACAAAATTAGACAAAGTTGGCAAAGATGATGATGGGACGCTAGACGGCAAAACAATCAATCGTTAGCTTGATGACTAAGTGGTTTCCTGGTTCATACATATAGTGCAGGCTACGTTGGGGCACTGTTAAGATCGGCCATAAACTTCTACATGGTCTTGTATTTTCTTTGGACAAGTGTATCACATGTCGCAGCCGCGCAAGGCCTTGGCAGTTATTTGAAAAAAATCTTCATGAACGGCTGTGCTGTACATTTGCTTTGTACTGCACAGACCTGATCACCGTTATGGTCTAGATGACACAGCTACCTCAGAATCACTGCCACTTTAATAGATATGACGCCTATGCTTGGGGTACAAACATACATTAATGCAGTAAACCCAAAAGAGAGCCACCTTCTTCCACGGGGGTTTTCTCGGGTGCTCAGGCAAAGTTACAGCTGAGGCTAGAGGATACATTCTAGCAGAAGTGGAAGTGCCTCCAAGTCGTTTAACATCGTCGAGTAGGTACTTTCCTCATTGTTAGCTAATCGAACGGCTGGATGAATTGAGAGTTGTAGGAGGAGCAGAAATCTTCCTTTATTGGCCTAAGATCGAAAAGGTGCTTTCGCAGTTACATGGAGACTTCTTACTTGTTGGGCCAAATACATTACATAACAACAGTACAGAATACAGTTTTTTATGGGCTAGCGCAGACCGGTGACAGGTGAGGTAGTGCAAAGAACCGGGGTGATATATGACTATTAAACAGACGTTCGATTTTTGGTGGTAATTCAATATGTCAGTACATTTGAAGGCATAGCGAATGTCGAACCAAACGGGTCGATGCGGCCCGAAGTGATTTTATTGTTGATAAATGGTGATACTGTCAATAACAGAATATATTGGCTGCCTAGTTACTCCTGAAAGAGTATTTTGAAGATTTCTATGGCGACCTCTTGCGTCTTTCTACTTGCATGTAGCCGGGGTAATGCTTAAGAATGCCAGTGATGTAAAATAAATGAAATATGAATGATAGGTAGGCTATTTTTGGATGCTTTAAAGGACGAGGCCACACTACGTACCAAAATACACGTCAAGGCCAAGAGGAAGCTGTTTATTAGGGCAGTGTACTAATGATCAAAGAAATGACAAAACCCTGTCGACACTGAGGAAAAGACTGCTCGAAATGAGTTATGTTGAGAGCAGATCTCTTGGAAAAATTTAGTACTTGTTAAGCTTCGTAGACTTGAATAAATTCATGTACAAAAAGGAGAATATAGCAAACAACGAAACGGAGAAATAAAGAAAATAAAAATCTAAAACTGGTTGCTTTCGCTTTTTTTAAATAGAAGTCAGCATTTCTCAGGTAGTAGTAAACTATAGCGCCAATATTAAACAAATTTCCGAAAAAAATATACAGTTAAAAAGGTTAATCGCTAACAGGCATACAATAATCAACAAGGGGTGCTTGGTGGATCTTTCTACAGATCTGGGCGACGGCATGCAACTGGTAGCTCTCACTGATGCTGGCCACCCATGTACGAAGACTGCAAGTGTAGGAAAGGGAAAATGTATTAAAGAACGCATAGACTGTCGGCTTTAAATCGGTGAACTTTATTCAAATGTTTTTTGGGGGCACTAGCCAATGGCAGGACGCCACACTGCCTCAGCCACAGGCAGCAGGAAGCCCCGCAGACGACACCGTAATGACGCTGAGCCGATAGAGATTAAGCGTATAGCATAGTCTCGTGTTAAGGGGCTAGGGAGGATGCAGTTTGAAATTATTCTTCAACTGTTCAATAAACGTAAACAATTGTCTATATATAACGTTTTTATTCTGTCACGTCTATTACAAATCAGCCTTTATAGTTATTGATTGCTTACGGTTGATCTTACAGCCGGAGCGAGAATATACTGAACTACATCCACTATGACTGCCTGCTCTTTCCCTTAATTATTCGCAGGAATAAAATAAAAACTGATATTTTTATTTATTAAATTATTGCTATTAAGACTTTTATAATATAATGTTTTTTTGAAA
>MNPL01016484.1:12571-22706 GCA_002081605.1 Tropilaelaps mercedesae | reverse complement strand
CGCAACACACGATGAGCAAAGCCAACGACGAGCGGGCGAACGTCGCTGCCACTGCTACCGCCAGCGTCATCGTCGGTCGTTTTGGTGTCGACGATGGACGACGCAATGGCCAAATGGCCGACGAGACTCTGACTGTCGAGGGACGGCGACCGGCAACACTGCCGACGGTCTGATCCCCTGCGGTTGTGTCGTTCGACGATAGCATCGCAGTTCCGTCGTCCGTCTCTCCGACAGTAGCGGTGTAGCTCGTAAAGACGAACAACACCAAACGAGAGAGAAAAAAATAGAGATAAAGATAGAGAATGTAGATGCGAGTGAGGGAGATAGAGAGAAAGAATTGTGTATGAATCTCTGGCTGGGTTGAAGTGCCACGGTATCATAACATAGCAAAAAGAAGATGTCCGTCTTTTTCTTCTTCCTTTTTGTGTCCACAAGACGGCCTTATGTTAGAGGGGGCGATATTTGGTAACCGTTGGTAAAACGAAGAGTTGATGATATATATATATATATATAGAGATAGAAAGAGAGAGAGAGAGAGAAAGAACGAAAAAAGCAGTTGTCGTCGCTCCACAAAAGACCCCGATGACACTAACGCTGAAGTGCTGGTGAAGGCAGACTGCGGCGACGGTGGTGGCGGCGGCGGCGGCGGCCGTGATGATGGTCTGTAGCAGATTTGGTAAAGAGAATCGCCAGATCTTCGTCGTCATCGTCGTTCGGTGAGAGGAGAAGGGCCAAACGCAAAAGGGCCCTGCTCGACAACCGTTCTGTAAGCGAGTGGTCCTTTTGTGGCCTGCGGAGACCGCCGCTCGCCGGCAAAACAACCGAGTCAGTTGCCTTTAGTAGAAAATGCACAGCAGAAGAAGAAAACCAGGCAGCGGCGTCCGTCTGCTGTTGCAGTAGACACGAGGGAAGCAGGGAGGGAGGAAGGAGAGAGGTGATAGCCGTGTTTGGAAACGGATATTGCTTCCTCGCTCTGGCTGCTCCGATGCTCAAGTGATGCTGAACGTACGAGTCTCGTCACTATTTCGATTGAGAGGTGGCTCACACTTGATTTGGTCCTTTGGTGTGATTGTGCCTTAGGCGACCGTCAAATTGGGCAGTAATAATAATACTGCAGGCACGGCCAGACATGGTGATGTTTCCTACGGCAATTGTAAATAGAATACTAAAATATTGTTATTCGCAATTAGCGAGCTTGTTAGAGAACTGCGATCATCAGGCGATCATCAGGATTGTTCTGAACATGTCAATAGTGTTTGCGGAACGTTATGTCTGACGCCATAAGCACCCCTCAATTATCTCATACGCCATCTTCGAAGTCGTTTTTAAAAGCGTTTTTCAGCACCCTCGAAAGATCAATCTCAAATATATCTATCTTTTGAATTACATCACCGTTTAATAACGTGGTGTCGTGTTTTTATATGAACAACACTGGTAGACGGCGCACGTCGCAGTCATTCTTTACACGTTGCTCAGGATCTTCGTGAGTTATAACGCCATTTGTCAGAGCACTTTCGTAGGAACTAAAGGACACACATGTACTCCTAACCGAGCGGAACAGAAGGAAACTCATACAAAAGGCTTCCCTTGTTTGTGTCGCGCCATATACATTTCCGAATGGCAGATAGGCAGACGTGGCGCCCCTAACCCACAGCGCGACAATTAATTAATTAATTAAGTCCGGACTAACGAAATGTTTGTTATAGCGTTTGTCATGCGAGCCATTTCCTTATTATATTGGCTGTTATCGTTCCCGATGTACTTACATTTGCACATAAGAAACAGCCTACATGATTAAAACATTCGACGAATAAAGTCGTATCGAATAAACTACAAGACAATACTAGAGTCTGATGTTTGTGTCTTTTGAACTGTACCGTTTTGCTAAAGTTAGTTTGCCCATCTCAAACCGTTCCGGGATTGGTACACGGAGAAATCTTCCCTAATTCGATGTCGTTCGTGAACACTCTCATCGTACTCGACTCTCGACGTTGATTCGCCGTACATAAATTTGTTTTCCGGCAGTGGCAGGTAACGCTGAGGCGCTGATATGATTATTGAAAGCCATACCCTGCCTAATGGAAGCCTCAACAGTGTCGAGAGCCGTTTCCTCGCGCAAAAATGGGACTGAAATTGCATTCTGGGCTAAGCCAGACGCGTAAACACGTCGACAAACCAACCTCGTATCAAAGCAGCTAATAATGATAATGATAATAGAAATAATAATAATAATGATGATAGAAATGAGTCTAGTAAAAGTGTACATTAAGAAAACGTCTTTTCGAGCTGTATAATGACGATACGGGTAGTAAGAATAATAGCCATGCGACAAAAATTGGCAACAAGTAAACTGAACTTGCAACGTGATTTATGCAGGAGACTTTCGAATATATGCGAAAAGCAAAAACTGCCTTTTTTCTCAGTACAAGTATATGGCAGTATCTATTTGGCAATATTCATCTTACGCTCACGGAAAACGTTTGCTGTGTTCGAACGAGTTTTCATCGCAGCTGGTCTGTTGGTGGTGCGGCGCCATCTTGGCCCTTCGTAAGCGCTTCTCACTACAGATAGAGTAGAACAGATGGTACCTATTCACTTGTCATATTTGCCTGAAATGTTTATTTATACTGAGACAGTGCAAATACGAATAAAATCAGGAAGGTGAAACCCGTGCAACGTCAATACGGCCGGCTCGCCTTGAGCATAGTAAACGTCATGTAATGGAGACTTCTGCAGGGAATCGGTTCCCTTCGAACTCGGCAGACTATCATGACCGTGAGCCGATCTATTCTTCTACACCCACCAAAAATTTATACCGCTACTGAAAGTATTCGTCGGCTGAAATGTGTGAAATCAGACGCTGCAACAGCCCGACCGCCAATTCCGTATAGAACCATGGCCACCCAGCTAATCAGCCCCTTTGAGCAGAACAGCCAGACAGAACCTGAGGGTTTACACATTCTAACACGAAGAACTAGACAAATAAATACGTCATCTAAATACGATTTTTATTTCGATGCTGCGCACCCCATACCGTCACGCATTAACAGGCCAAACAAAGGCCTACATTTTCATGTGCAGTTCTTTTCTGACGTATCGCTCATGTTCAGCCATGTAATTGTTTCACGCTTAACTGCTTCAAGGAGCGTGAATTGTGGTTTCCAAATAATAATAATAATAATAATAAAAAAAACACCGATTCCGTTGTTCTAATAAGCGTGTGAACAAAACCATGCGCCATGAAACGCCTTTAACTGTACGACGCAACGGTTTCTGTTTTTCGGCTACTCTTTTGGTTGTCCGTATTAACGTGAAATTTCCGCTTGATTTGTAAGTATCTTCCCGTGCAGGTCACATTTGCTTGTGGATTGCGTGCATATCCCAGTAATCGCCGCTCTGTGGGTGCCCGCCCCATCTGTCCGCATCGACAAAACACTTGTGATGTGTCCACTTGTTAGTTCTAGACATGTACGTATCGAAAAAGAGTAACAAGACGAATAAAATTGTTGTCGTTCAGCTTCCGCCATCAGGCGGGCGTCACCAACTGGCGACGAAGAACGAGAGTTTGGGAAGAAGACAAGTCAACGCCGCCGGCATCTCCCAGATTTATTCGATTTCCAAATCGTTGGGAAATCTGGGCTCACTTCCAGGTCTGCGACGCCAAGTTCGACGCTCGACTTTGTCGTGTTCGAATTCTCCGAGACGTCGTTCGCTGAAAGGGAAGGGGGGCAAAGCAGCCGGCAGCTTCAACATCGTCTTCATGATCAGCCGGTCCGATGGCCCTTGTCCAAGTGGGCCACTGGGGAGCAATAGGCAAGCGCATAGACACACACACACTTGACCAATGAGTGGACAACCAATGCTGATCATGACCTTCACTGGACGCAGACCGAACAAGCAAAGCTTCGCGAAGAGAAATCGCTCTTCATCTCACTTTGTCTGCTGCTGGCCGATTCCAATTAACGAAGTTCGCCTGCTGCTGCTACCGCCATTAGCATACGCGCCGTGGCCGCTGTCGGCAAGCGGCGCCTGCTGCCAAACGCGGCAAACACGTGGTCGCGACGAGAATAGTAAAATGTTAGTAATCATATCTTCTAATAATTTATTAGTGTATCGTAATACTGTTGTTATCGTTCGGCTTCGACTAAAGCGATGCATGGAACGCCATAACGGAATCTTCTTGAGCGCCTGGCATCCAGCCGCTGTCATCGTCAGACGGTGTCATCGGAACATTTAGCGACGTTCACCACGAACGCAGAGCAGGAGACCGAAAGAAAAAGCTCAAGGACGGAGGAACAAATGCGACAAGGTAGAATTGATCGTAACAAAAACAACATAGCAGTGATTGGGGAAAAGGATCGTAACCGAAAGTGTACACAACGGCCGCCTTTATGCCTACAAGAGAATTAGGTAACGCTCGAAGGGCACATTAGTACCGAGTAAACGCCGAATTTGACGTGAGACCAGCCTTTTTTTTTTCGAATAGATCACGCATAGGCAATGGTTCTGCCGTCTTTTCTATTGACGAGCATCGTCCATCGACAATGCAAAACGCAGAGACGAGTATTTTGTAAGAACAAACGTTTTTACCGAATTTTGGCGACGTACCCCCTTGGGACGCGATCTACATTTCATCATCTCTACATCCAACGTGAAGATTCTAGCTGCTTAAGGAAAGACATCTACCGTTGGCATCTACCGTTTCGTATGTGATTAATGTGATTATTAGCAAGTTATGCATAGTCCTACTAGTTCATGTTACGTTGAATATGTCATTTCAATATGAACGTGCATAGCCTGGCCTTTAGAATGCTTCGGGCAAGGCCGGTCTTTGATCGAAGTTCTCCCGTTTGCTGTTTCCGATTACATTAGCAGCCATAATCGTATTTGCTGCAGGACACGAAAGGATTCAGAAGTGGGCGGTGGCGTAACGCGGTATAGATTCGACGACAGACGCCAGGCGCCTACTCCGTCGTCGATCCTAGATGCTGATACGCAAGTTCGCCTTGTAGCTTGGCTTGTCACAATTTAACGTTCCCCGATTGTACTTGGATGTCGCTCGGACTCTAATGACGCGAGGCGCCACGGAGACGCGCCAGCATCCTGGAGGAGTAGCATGGATCGCGTCGATTTGTTGTTACGTCTGGATAAGAGGAGAGCATTCGGCTTCCAGACGCCAGAGCGCGGCAGTCCAGCTACTGGTCGCCATTGCGGTGGCAATTAAACGCAATTCAGCGCTAATTTTGGACCCGATTGGAGATTCTGTGAACAATTACTCAGCTAATACGATATCCGCCAGTCAGATGTCAAGTTATTATGTTTAGTTGCGCCGTCTATATCTAGCAGACTGATCTCGTAGATGCTACGGACAAACGGATTGCCCGCGGACAAGTGGCGCTAGAGGCCCTAATTATACGGGAATGGCGCGAAAAGTGGGAAAAATGCGACCAACACGATACAGAGTTGCGACCAATTCCAATGACGTCTACCTCTACATGTCTACACCAATCGGCCATATCCACTGTGGAAAGCACGTGCGCGTGTGAGCTGCAGTTTCATCGACTTCACTCGCTCACTGCTGCCGATTGACCAAATGGTTCCACCGATTCGTCCAGCCAGATCAGCAAACCTAGGTTGGGTCGTCGTCACACAGCTGATTGTAACGCAGCCAATTCGGTCCGACTGGCCCGAGTCAAAAACACGTCAGTGCATTACAGCGCATACGTTCCTAGAGTCAAATGTGTTCATCAGTTTGTTGTTCAAGCGCAGAGCACGCAATAAAAAAAACGCCATACGTCACACTCGTAGTCGCTAACACGTCAGTCAACATGTTGAGTCAGTCAGTCAGCTCTTAATGAGCTGACCGAGGTCCCGTTGCGAGTGTAGCTAAGAAGGGGCCAAAATGTATGCCAAACAAGGGGTTCAGTGATGAACAAAGAACCTACACACACTTCTCGGGCGGCCCAGCTGGTTTGGTTCGCAAGTGAACGTCATGTTCGTTGCAGTACGGCAAACAACGATGTTTACGATGGCTGAACGCGGAACGGATGTCTATGAGCATAGCATCTCTGCAAAACAGGTCTCCTTAGCTAACATCGCAGCAATGACCGGTTTCCGCTATTTTTTTCGATATTCATCGTACATTCAGCCGCTAACAACAATTCGTCAACGGCTCTATTCGCAATGCAATGCTCAGTTGCTGGAGTCGCTGCTTGTCTAATGCCTTCAGCTCCGGAAACGAAGTGTGTATATGTATATATGTATATATATATATATATATGTATATATAGTTACTGCAACGTAGTACATCACACGATGTTTTTCGCGAGTCGTTGTATAATCAAGTGATTTCGCTGCCGCATTGACGACCGCCGACGTCGAAATACGCAGCATTGAGAATACAGAAGAGATCGGTTTCGTCGTCGGTAGAGTGGGAATCCCAGAGCGACGAAACCCTCAAAATAGGTTGAATGCGGTTGAATGTGTAAATCGGTGACATTTATATGAATTGCGTTCGTAGTGGAAGTCACACCAGGAAGTCGGAGGCTGTCTCGCGTGCGTGCACACGAGGCGTATGTAGGCACACGCGCGTACTGTACGCACAACAGACTTTCTATGAAGTGAAAGCAGATGAAGCCGATTTTCATCCAGCCAGCCGAAGAGACTGACCGATAACAAAACACATGATTATGGTCAACAACTTCAATTCGTGTGTACTACAGGAGCAAGATGGTGCCTGTCAGGGTCGGTTACATCCTCGTCAATAGCCGTTGAGGTAATGGCGGCCAAAATGCATCGCAGAGCCGGCGATGCTGGTACGAACAACGGCGAAGTTTCATGCAAAATGTGCTCAATAGTCCGATGTCTTGTTATCCCTCGTAATACGCCAGGCAGAAAAACAACTGAGAGAGAAACGGCGAATTACACATACGAAGATAAATACACGAGCATGGTTGTATTAAACGTGACTGTAAACAACATTTACCTGTGGACATACGCAAACCCAATACGATCAAGCTGACCAGAAAAACGTTGAGGTACTATAAAAATATACGCCAAGCCCCCTCGTAGATATCAGGAACCGGCTGGGCCGCACTGTTGGTGCCGATATCTAAATAAATGTACGAAACTGCAGTCAAACTGAGGCGACTTTCGGTGCGACGAAAAATATATTTGATTATGGGTCTAAACAAATCGACCCTTCCAATACTGAATCGTTTTACCACTGAAACACGGCGCGCTACCACAAACGTCAAATAATGGCTGATATGATCAGCCCTAAAAATATTTCTTTTTAGCGCTACAATGTTTCCTTCAGAGATATGAACGTGTGACGCAGCGAGGAGCACTGGTCAATCCCTTCCTCGACTAACGGAAGAAAACGATGACAACTCATTTTGTTTTGTTCTGACCCGGCACGCCATTGGTTCGTCTGGGCAGCTACATTTCGTCCATTTCTCATATCCATAAATAGCGCCACCAATGGACTTCAAATAATTGCGCTTCGGCGCTAAATCGCTAGAGCAGGCCACACCAATAAAAAATCGATCTTTCTGTTTTCGGTACCGATGTGTCAAGTCACGACATCCGTGTCACATCTCATGGGGGCCAGCGAACGAGATGGAAACTCTTAATTGATTCATTTTTGGCTAATACCGACAAATCGACGCTCGCGTGCAGGCGACGCGGGTGTTATTTAGAACTAAATGGGCTTTTTGTATGCAATCAACAACAGCTTGTGTTTATGTTTTGTGCTTTCGCTGCGAATGTTCGCCGTGTGTTCTCAAACGGCGCGAAAGACGCCTTGATCGCTGTTTCATTATGCTCATTATTTGTTAGCAGTCGAAGTAACACTGGTCGTACTGGTTGTTGTCCGTTTTTGATAGTTATTTGGATTGTTTACTTCGCTACCGTAATAAAAACTTTGTCATCAGCCTGGCACCGACAGCCTGCACTGTGTATTTTTTCTGCCAGCAGAGACTTCCCTGTAACAAAGTAATAAATGTTCACAACAAATAATTGAGTCAGATGCGTCATTCATATACAAACGAGAATTCTACTTGGCGTGTGTGTATGCGTGCGTGCTGGATTCGCATGCGAAGCCCTTTATTGCATTGTCTTGTTGGCTTTCTCAGGCTGTTTTTGTCGTCTAAAAAATCGGTGATTGCATCGGCAAATGTAAGCCTGTTACTTCGTGTGCTTAATCTTTATTATTGTTATTCTATAACCTCGATTACTGTTCTTCGTGATATTATTATTAAAGTAGAAATGATGAACTCATTGCTGCAATAGTACATTTTTCTAAATTATCATAAATATAGTGTAATACATTTAAACGGTGTTACCTATAAATCGTGTGATGTATATAGATAAGCTCTATAAGCTCGCCCATGTATGCCCCTTTTTTTAATCGCCTATTTACCTCTTTGTGAGTGTGTGTACCTGTCCGCATAAATTTATCTGTGAGCTCCTGTCAGGCTGTCAGTCTGCTGTTTCGAATGTTTCGTATTTTTCTAGGATGAAAATCACTACTACAACTACTGCTGTTGTCCTGGCACCAGCAACAAATATCACCACCAACTCGCACTGCCCCATTATTATTACGTTGCCCCATATGAATACGGGGTAAACACATACACAATATATTTATATCTGTATATATATATATATATATATATATATATACACATACACGCAACTCTGCACACATGATGGCATACGAAAGCCCTTACATTGCAGGGGCAAACAGGGTCGCCCTATCAATAACAACATTACTTGCCATTTGTCTGACCACTTCTTAGTAGTGCGTGCTGCTCTCCTTTAATAAATAAATACAAAACAAACGAACAACAAGAACACGAAGAAGGTTAACCGCTTCTGCGGTCTGCGATACGCCCGAATAATGATAATCGGAGGAGAGGATGAGGGGCGCGTGGGGCAGGGCAAAAATGAAACTTTACCGAAAACCAATGGTCGCTTTTACACAATTTCAGCCGCATTGGCCGATGTCGTGACCATCTTGAGTTTGCGACCACCACCACCTGCGTCTACCGCTGCCTAGAATGTCCATAGCTAAACGCTCGATCACCATCGAATGCAACATGTTATCGACTTAGTCTTTCAAGGCAAACACCCTCACCGCCCCCTACAATTCCGCTGAGGAGCGTCTCTGAGGAGCGACGGAGGGGTTGTCGTGCGGCTCCCGCGGATGCTTCGAAACAACCTCATCCCCAGTTGCCCCCGCCGCGGTTCGCTGCTGGCGTGAGGTGCCAAAGCGAAGCCAGGGAACTTCAGCGGTGCTCATCGCTCGATGGGGCTTTTTTCCAGCTGATTGCTCGGCACCGGCTGCCGGCGAAGCTTTAGCGGGCATTCGTTTTCGTAGCGTTTATTTTTCAAGCACTACCCCTATACCCCCAACACCCATTCGTCACCCCCCTATTGCCGTCGGAGGTTTGGATTCGATTCCAATTGTCCCCGTCGAATGACGTGGCCGCAGCCACAACGCTCACGACGCTACAGTGATGATAAAATGATGGCGATGCCCCGTCGGCAGTCCTGTTCACCGGAACATCGTAACACGAACGAGGCTTCACGCAAGCACACACGCAAGCACACACGCAAGCACACACGCAAGCACACACATAAACGCAACGACACGGCAGACACGCTCAGCCGATGCCTAGGGATTCAGTCGGGAACTGGTGTGAATCGCGAGGAAGATGAAATTAGCAACAACAACCACAGCGGTAACATCGACAACAACAATTACGTGAGAATACACAGTTCAAAGTGTTGCTAACACCATCGCGATTACCAACCTACCTAGTTAGCAACTTCTCAACGAAACGCAACACTCAAACGTCGGTTCACATCAACGCCATCCGATTTTTTTTCATCATCCCCTATTCATTGGCCAGCTGATGAAGAAAACTCGCACGGTTCCGCGGCGACAGACTGTGCCGAGCAGAAAAGTGAAAACAAACAGTACAACGAGGGCCAGCCGACGACTATTCAAATTAAATGGCGGGTCTCTGTTAGTCGATTATATTGCACCATCTCACGGCCGATCTGTTCGATAGAGAGGAAACAATTCAGCGCGAACATCTGCGATGCGAACCGAGAAAAACAAAATTAA
>MNPL01016474.1:33412-54488 GCA_002081605.1 Tropilaelaps mercedesae | reverse complement strand
TATATATATATATATATATATATATATATACATATCACCCTAAAAAACCTCTCTCCCAACAGAGATATAATCCACTGTGTTGTATATGCAATTATTTTCCCTTTCGAGCTTGTATTATATATTTTTCAATTATCTTCTTCATATTGAATTCATCTTTCGAAGTGGCACCATATCGTCTACGAATAGATAAATACTTTATCTTATTTTTTCTTCCTTACGTGCTTAGAAGATAGGCGAAAGCCAAGATTGCTGACGTAAGTTTTTCCAGCAATAATTTCATTACATAATTGGGAAAGCAATACTGAATAAATAGGAAAGGTTTTTAAGCAGTACGAATACCCCCATAGCAAGCTCTTCTGATTTACTGTTTCCCATAGCAGTAAAACTGAAACTACTATCAAACATTTCTTTGAATTTTTACCCAAGCATTTTGCATTCCGTTCCATCCTACCCTTTCCCACAGCTGTTTTGCTGCACCCTGTTGTAAGCTTTTTTATATCTAATGACATATAAAAATAACGTTAATAAACCCACATTCTGCTCTCCGCCCAACTTATAGCTTCTGTAAACGTGAAGAGGCTCACTTTGAAAAAGTCGGTTGAAGAAAAGTTTTGTTACTTGAAGCTCACTCCACAAAGGTCGTTTCAGGCATCTACGAAGTCATGCTATTCATATTTGGATGCCTAATGTATGAGAATGAAAACGTTTACGGAATCGCCTTTGGTATTTCTTGCTGACTCGGGAGAGAAACTGAAAATCCCTTAGGCCACAGCCATTGAGCTGTTAAATGAATAACCGCCGTTGTTGTCAATGTAGAATTGGCCCCGTTCTTTTTTGGCGCTAGGTTCTGATTCTAGTTCGGGTCTGAAAGCAGGATTGACTTAGGACTTTAGCCGGAATCCTGCGACGAAAAGAGAAAGTGCATTCACCATAATACGAGGTGCTGATGTGGTAGATGAAAAGGCTAATAATGGTCAAAATAGAACGAATTTTTATCCTGGTTGCGATTGTTTATGGTATAACAATGGGGCTCATACCCCGAGACGCTTTTTAGATTGCTCAGTTCGCTCACAGGTACTACTGAATAATTACAGTTTGCAGTTGAGGAATAACAAATAGCCCAATGAAGTATAAGTTGCAGAAGACGAGGCAATAAAAGGTAACCGAAACATTAAAATACCAAACCATTCAGCTAACGGCGGTCATGCATACAAACTATCGGCAAATATTGTAATCAAATATAGAAACGATCAGCCGAAAAACAGAATACAAGGGAAATGCACCGATGCTTGTTTCAGACAAAGGTGTTTCGACTGAGTTGCAACCAGCTTTGAAAGAGGCCACAGCCAGTAAAAGGATAAAATATTGATTAAAATATTTTGTGCTGACTTTGCACCATTTAAAATACTACGATTTAAATACATGATATCTCAAATAACGAAACTCGTGAAATCAACAATATGATCTCACCAATCTTTCATGGTGATGCTTTTTATAGTGGCTACTATAAATTCCAAAAAGGTAAATAGTTGCGGTATTTTCAAATCAAGCTAGACAGTTTAGACGGGTTCGACGTGTTAGACATTTTGTAAAACTGTAACTACTATCGTTGTAGATATAATGCTTTCTGTCTGCGTTAAAGCAAAGTACATGCAATAATATCCTATATTTAATTTCCGTCCATTTTTTGAAATTTTATCAAATAACCAAATTTTACTGATGCAAATTAAAGCGTGGCAACGTGCACGACGAATGGGAAAATCGAATCTTTTATTCATACAAAAAATAATAGTACACACAATGCTAAATGTCTTTACCATTTCACAAGGTTTAGTTGTTTCTTGAAAGATAATTGTCTTCTTTTCACATTATTAAATGCTCCTACACGGTACAAACCTTATGGCCGACTCGATGTGTCTAGAAGATATTCCAAAAGGTCTTCAAAGGTGTGCGTCTGTGACTTCGCCATTTTGCGAAATTAGCAGTAGTAGTTTTTTACTTCCAATAGCAATGCGAGCCAAAACAAAAGCATATTTTATTCGAAACCCGATTCTACGGTCTGTCAATTCTGTACCTTCTCAGAGCGCGCGCTTATTAGATGCTAATGGAGAACGACCACCATTGCGGAACCCCCACGAAGAAGCATGAACACAAGCCTTGTCGTATAAGGAACTCCATGAGGCCCGGCCATTCGATTTTCTTTGACGAAAGAAACGAGCAGCCTTAGTTTAGGAGTTACGCCTGACCTTTGCTGTTTATTCTGCTTCGTGTGCTTCAGGCTTCTAAGAAAATGCGAAAAATCTTAGTGAAGTGAGTGAATCACTGTTGGTGCCCAGAAAAAGGCCGCCAGGGGCGAAAAAAAGATATTGGCCAGATACACAAAAAAGCCGTACGCGAAAATTGATGACGTCTCTATTATACGAACAGTCTAGTGTGACTATCTCACTTCTTTTGGCGCCCGACAGCCTTGTCTTAGAGTATTGAAATGCGTCGAAACACTAACAAAACATCAGTTAGTGAAAAGTGACAACATAAAATTCTCTGATAAAATTTTCATTTGCAAAATTTGTACATTATATTTTATTGACTGGGCACTAACAGTTATAATTATTGGGTTCTAAAATAAATGTTATTTAAGGCCACCGCTATTGTTGTACCATATAATATAACACAATGTTAGTTTATTAACGAGAATGCAAGTATAACTCAGCTCAACACCTTGCAAAAGTAATCGTAAAAAATATCTCCCTTGTCAAAACCATATACTTCATCATTTTGTAATTCATTATGTACAAAACTGTACATGATAATTTACAATGTTCATATTTATTGCTACAATTAAATTCTAATTCATTTTATGCGAGTTTTCTTTACGGAGTAGCAGTTTCACGAATGCTCAAGCTTACGTAGTTGAAGTTATGGAATAGACTAATTGCGGGATGTGCAGTAACGTCATGACACATTAAAAAGATACGCACCGATCTGAAATAATATGCACAAAGAAAAAAAGAAAAAACAAAAAGGACACCGTAAATTGTCATACAACAAATGTACAAGATAATTACAAACACGACTTAAAAAAGAAGGTTTTAAGAAAATTTTTGCGAAATAAAGTGAACAAAGGAATGCAATATGCGAGGACATGGCGGCTGGATTCTTTGATGACAATGTCCGAAACATAGTCGGCTTACAGGCTGTTTTCATAGGCGTTGGGGCCATTGCAAAGGGATGCCACTGTGAATGGTTTCTTTGGACATTTTAAAGGCAAGAAGCGCAACGTGAGACGACAGTACAGGCAAAATAGGTAACTTACATAATTTCGTTCGGCGTTTATTGAATATGGTCCGAACAACAGCGTCAACCTGAGTAACCTTCTCTTTGTGAAGGATCATCTTTTAGCCACCCCTAAATTGCTATACCATAGCATAAAAAGGGTAGTAGCAATGATTCGTATATTAGACCGCTCACGGAAGCTTCAACCTCTCTGAGACGACGTAGCTTAGCAACTATCACAGTTACTAAAACAGGGTTTCCAGATGATCGTATCGTGTAGGGTGAGATCGGAACTTATTACCAACTTATTGGCGTACATATTCTGCAGAATCGAGCAAAAGCAATCTCAACGTCCCCTTGAGGCGGACGGAAAAGAGAGAACTTCGTCTTAGTAGCACTGATTATGAATTCGAACCTGTGGAATATTCTGGCGAAGACTTCAACCCTCACAAAACCCTTGCGAATGACACTTTGAGTTACTCTTAGATGAATGCGGAACAATTGGGAGGTATTATCTGCGTATGCACTCGTCCCGCAGAAGATCCCAACTGCAATTTTTAGCGGAATAAAGTTTATAAGCTCCAGAAACACGAATGGCCCGAGAATAGAGCGTTGTGGTGTCCAGAGATAGACCTCTCGCCATTCCGACTCGATCCTAACGATTCACCGATCTAACCAGCTTGTCTTCTATCTGATATGTAGAGCGTAATCATTTCACAATCATTTCGTTGCATCCAAGGAAATCCAAAGCCTGCAGTAAAGGATATGTTTCAAGCAAATCAAAACAGCTGATACATCTAAGAAAACGCCGTGACATATATAATTTCTATCAACAGTAGCAGTTGCTTCTTGCCATATATGAGCAAGAGCAAGCTAGAAAGTCTGCGCCTTTCTGAAGTAGAACTGACGAGCCTAGAAGAATGTGATAAATCGTAGATATTTATCTAGTCCAGCTATCACCATCTTCTCGAAGACTTTAGATAGAAAGAGCTAATTCTCCACAGATCTTGAAGTCTGGTATAATGCGCGTTTTTCTCAGTGCAAACGCAAACGCCTAGGACCTTTCGCTTGCGAGAAAACAAATAGTGGAGTTGGGCGTGATTAGCCCGACCTTAGTTCTGGTTTAATCCCGGCAACGATTTTGAGTAGCGGTACAGCCCTGGTATCAATCGTTAGGGAGTCATCTGTTAGTACATTGCGATGCCTGCGTTTCGCTAAGTTCTCTTGTATCGATGACAGAGACCTCTGGGAGTGCAGCCTTTTGTCTCCTACACCTTAATCTTTTGAACTGGTTTTGATAGAAGATCGCTCTAGCAGCCTTCAAATCGTGATGATAGCTTTGTTCAAAGTAGTAGGCTAATTTAGGAGCTTAGGAATCAGATTTCGTGTGCAGTAGGCCAACTTAGCTCCAGCGTCTTTTCCGAGAATCGCCGGATGCCATATTGTTGCGTCGTGTAATTAACAAAGGCAGACCGGGCTCGTCGTTCTTATGACTAATGACTTACAACCACTTACAACCGTTAACCAGAACCACGGTCTAGTGATGTGTTTATTCTAAAGCTCATCCATAAATGAAGCTGAAAGTCTTTCCAGTAGCACAAAGAAAGGTGGAAAAAGATGACCCGACGACGCAGACTTCTACTAACTAGCTGCATGCTTCGCTGATATATCAGCCTTCTCATTTTTTTGGATCCTCCAGTGACTTAGAAGCCCCACAAGAAAAACCTGCTTGCCGTAATCGCAAATAACTTCAATAAAAACTAAGCTCTGAGGTTGGCTTTTTTCCTAAAAATAATTAATGTTAGTCGGTGCTCGTTCAAAATAGACGTAGCATCGTCACATCGTCGAAAAGCTTACAATCAAAAAAAGGATAAGTTGAAAAAACGTACTAATCTCGATGCGCTTGACAAATAGAAGGGCGTCGGTGCTTTACTTTTGCTGCGGTCAGCAAATAGTATATTTAGGATTTTAAATTCGGTGTTGTCGATCACATAACGTAATCCTAGACACATCCTGGCAATACTAAGATATGTATGTCCGCTCGCCCAATACCTGAAAGAATGTCAGTTTGCATATGCTAGCAAGCGACGTTAGTTAACATTGATTAACGTTGACAGCAGTACCGGAACTGATGGATAGACAAGAGACTCGTGGAAGACAGGATAATCGTGTTTAAACTTGATGAAAAAATATTTTTGAAGAGTATGGCCATTTGCTGAGGAAATAAATAGAAGTAATTTCAAGCCGACGAACGAAAAGCAACTTCTCAGAAGAGAAAATTATTTAAATAACAGCTAACGATTACAGCGTAAGATCGACCATTCTCTTTTGGGACCTACATCCTAAATGTGTGCGTTGCAATGGGGTTTGCAAAACCAATGTAGTGTCTGGTTGGCTCTATGCTAGGTTAAGTGTATTTTTGTATAGGTGAACATAAGTGACAATTATCAATAATTAGCAGAAGTATCAATAGGAACGTTGCAATATTGTCAACTTTGTAGTATTATAAAACGGTGAAATTATTTGTTCCCTTTGTTCTTCGTTGTTTATATGGCCTGGATTAACTAGTGAAGTTTATGTGCAGAAGATATCCCAATTACGGCAGAGCCTCAGATGATAGATTAAGGCAAGCACAAGGAAGCTGTGAAACACCTGGAGTATCCTTTAATACGAGCGAACATATTTAAGTGCTCTTGAATAAGTATATACATTGAATAGATGGCCTGAAGATGGTGCCCTATATAAAACACCGGCCAGCATACTCTGATCGAAGTTAACTCTATGTGTAATGAACGACCAAATTATTCCATGTGGGCCTCCAGAAGCGCTTTGTTGATTGTAATCACTTTTTATTGAGAGATGTCAGTACTGGTCGTTGATGTGTATTTCTATATTTGGGCATGGGTTAGGCGACAATACCGCAATTGTAGCTGCATATCGGAATACCAAAGAAGGAATTTTTCTGTCCGGCTTAAATGTTTTCTGCTGCTAATTGGTGAACACGGGCCCCTATGATGGTTAGATTTTTGGTCCCAATTGGCCTATGAAATAGCGTTAAGGTAATCTAGTGGCGCTATTTTTATAGAAGGTATAAGTCGTGATAATAAATGCATGGGAAATAATCAGAGTACTCGCATTAATAATTGGATGGCATAATCTTATGGCATCCATAATTTGCTCAAAATCTATGTTTAGCATGTTTCAAATTATTAAATGCGTTTTATGTGCTTTAGCCCATTTTAAGCAACTGCAAGCATCCTTGAACATATTTCACCGCATTATGATGACATGTTTAAACATCTTTTCCACACATTGCACTTCATATAGACGCTAATACTGAACAGTTTTCTTGATACTTTGGGTAGGTATATTTTAAGGGCGAGGACGTTAAGACTAATCTATAAGTGGCCTAACATTGTTTTCAGGAACTGAATATTTGTTATCGTTCTCTCACCAGATAAGCATCAAAACGAAACTGTATTCTCATAAATTTTTAGGTGACCTCTGCGACTTTTCAAATGAGATATGGATATCAGAGACTTGCATGGCACTATATGTTGAACGATACATCTGGAACATTGGCAAAATGGAGAATTAGTAACAATGTCTGATTTTCCATATGCATGAAAAATGCTACCATTGCATTATGTGTGTCATCAAAGCGTATGATCGCAATCGCTAGCATGGGAATTTTGGCTAGTTCCCCTCTATTTAGCACTACGTGATCATACGACTGCTTCTCCTATAAAGATGACATAAGAAATCGATAATTTAATGTCACTTCATAGGTCCATCAAGATAGAGTATCTGATCCCTGCAGAAACCAATCCGAAAATGTGTACGTCCTTTCTACCCTGTGAACAACTTAGCTGGCATAAGCCTATAAGGAAAACTCCTTTGTTCCAACAGTTACACGTTTGTTGTTCGCGTTAGGTAAAGCAATATATCGTATCGATACACGAATAAGCTTTCATGAGTGTTCAGTGGTTTTAAAGTCAGCCACAATAGGCAAAACATCACAAAAAAATACGACGCAATACATATAGCTCGTGTAGATAAAATATAAGGTTTAAGTTTTCTTAAGTCTTATATTTTATCTTCAGTGGGTACTTTGCCCCCTGAAGAAAAATCACCAGATCAAATCGAAATCATTTAAATAAAAAAATCATCAACCCAAAAGATCATTAGGTTTATATACTATACCTTTGCGATTTACACAAGGTTAGCTATACTTTTTGTATAACTAGCGTGGTTTCAAGGTACTCCTTCGGACGCGATACACACTCAAATTCTTTTAGCTTTCTATTTCCCGCAAAGATTATAACATGACTTTATGTGCATCCATCAGTGAAAGAAAGGTAAAGAAGATCCTTCTGTGTTCACTACGACCATAGGGGCATTTCTAGAGCATCATAAGGCTTTTCTAGATCATCATCTTATACCATTATCAGGTACGGCGCGACGCATAAAGTATCCCAAATCGCACTTTCTATCACTAAGTAATAAAAGCATGTTATTTTTTTGAGGCACAGTTAGGTCATTTTAAACCATGAACAGTCTGATACCACAGTCGCGTACTTTATAAATGCTAGATTTGTATCAACGGTGACTGAGGAAGTAATTGGCTTTAAATTTGTGATTGTTAAATTGCCAGAGTATTTTTGTGGTCGATGGTCGCTCGTATGTGAGACGCCACTATTTCGTCTCCGTTTATTGTTGTCATTACCTAATCCAAAGCTTTTAGGACAAAGAATGTAACTGAAGGAATGTAACGACTGCATGGCTTGTAACGTTCACCTTTTACAAAATTTATGATGTTTGTGGCTTATTGTAGTAATTGCTTTTTCTACACTTATACAATAGCAAAATCTCGACTGTGCCGGCATCAATTTTGTATAATTTGTCGTTTAAATTCGTTTAAGGGTTTTCATAAATAGAGCCTATTTAATCATGGTTCCTCATATAGATGATTGGCTAGGCCACCTAAAACCTTCTACCTTTTACTTTATGATTGCTTATATAACGTGCATACTGCATGCACATTAGCGAGTAGTGGATGGATCGATTCTGCATACAGGTTTTTCGATAGGCAAGAACTGAGCGACTTCGCCACTGAGCGAAGGTATTTTGCCTGATGAAAACTATCAGTTTGGTGAAAAAAACAACTTATTCATATAAGCTGTAGACTTAGAGAAATTCGTTTCATCAAACATACGGAAGTTAGCAAAGTAATCTTAACTGCACAAGGTAGCAGAAATTGGCTTATTCGTATGAGAAATCACTAATCTGACAGGAACTGGTTAACGGGGACCTCCGATTAAGCTGTCTAAAGCTTCTTCACAAACTAGCTAGCTACTGCTGGGTGGGATAATTTGACCTTATAGTCTCATCATACATACCTGTTAGATCATCGTCTTCAGATGTCGATGCCATATGTATGCTCGGGAAAAAGAGTACCATTGTGCAAAGAAATACAGAACTCAAGCTCATTTTTTCGGCTGGTGGCCTCATAGTTCATGTGCTGGCAAACACAAACTATCCTCTACTAGGTATCCGTCGTCACCGCTAACTCATCACAAAACAAACGCAGGCAAGTGCTAATTGAACTTAGTCCATATCTACCTTCAATTTTCAAAATGAACGGCGCAGCTATTTCAGCGTACTGTTCCGCACATACCTCATAATTGTGTAACTCTTATAATGCACAATTCAAACACGGCTGTTCACGTTGAAAGCTTGACTCATTGGTCATTCAACAGTATTGCGTTAGAGGAGCACAAACCAGCCCTTCGGACTCCACCTCAGTGCACATTTAGCTTTAGCGAAACTAGTACGAAATCTGACGCCCGCGTGGCGCTTCGAGCCTGCGCTAGAGACGAGAAAGAACTGCCCTACCTTTGCTGATCTCGCCCAATGGGAGAGAGTTGCCCTTTCCAGTCGTAGGTTGGCCACTTTGCTGCAGTATTTTTCCTGAGTGTTCACCTGAGTGAGTGTCGGCGCGTCGCAACATACTTTCAGAGTGCTCCACAAAGTCCAAATTAAATTGCCCTTGATTTTATGTAATAAAGTTTATTATACAAAAAACTTATTTAACCTTGATCTCAAATCTCAGCTCTTTACTGATTTTCGGGTGGACAGTGAGCGATGAAAAAATAAAATTAACAAGCGCAGCTTTTGGTGCGCCGTGGGCAAGAGAGGAAAAGCTTGAGAACTAAGGTAGTAAAAATTTTAATGCCGTTTCTTGATGTACGAATAGTTGATCCGATACCTCACGAGATCTAATAGGGCTAAGTAAAATTGTGGTTTAGGCTATTCTTCGGAATGCAAACCTTTAGGTGCGAATAGTTCAGGAACCATGCGAGCAATCTAGGCAGCTAAAGAGCTGACAAATTGATCCACGAACAATCCATAGGAATCCTATTTACAAGTACATTCTATACTTAGTTTTTAGTGCACTTATTTCCCTAAAGTACTGCAAAAAGGTTTTGATCTTAGATAAACCGAAAATACTTTAGCGCTTGAAAAGCATCAGTTTGAAATCCCGGTTGCTTTTCTTCTCGACACTGCAGATTTCGACCAAATTCTTTTAACATTAATAATGACTCAAGCTTTGCTAACATTTGAGTGTATGTCGTTTCTTTTTCGGTCATGATAATGACGGTATTTGTTTCTGGTTTTCGACTGGAAACCGCGGTCTTCACCTCTCGATGAGCTTTCTTCGTAGTGGCTTTTATCAATTGCCATCCATGCTTATAGCTCGCTCGTGCGAAAAATAGAAGTCTACGCTCGAGATTATTTTTACAATATTATTTATGAAACCAGTAAAATCTCCTTTTCAGGAACTAGCACCTCTATTGGTAACATCTGGACAAAATTTACCATGAATTTAACCCTTAGCGCAGCTGCGGTGGACACCGTTTTCAGTGACCGTTTGTTGACATATTTAGGCTTCCCCAAAACAACCAAATCATCATCTCCGTTTGGACCCCGCAATTTCAAATATAATTACGTAAAAATGAATGCCTGCTTCAGTCTCGACTCAGTGAATGAAGCGTTCATTGGCCAACCGAATCTGTTATGTCCAATATTTATTAATGTTGTCGAACTTTTTGTCGACACAGATATAATCAACGTAAGAAACCCTGGACCACAGTGGAATCCCTAATTGTTTTAAATCAAAAAGACTGTAATTTTTTTAGTCCTGACCATTAACCAGCAGTTAACGTTTACTCCCCAGCTTTTGGATTACGTTGCAAGACGGACCCCATAATTATAAACGTGCAACGATGGGATCGAAATCGTGCACCTCCGTGTCTACTCCGGTTGCCAGACGCACGCGAATGCACCAAGCCACCGAGCTCGACAGATAGGTTACTTAAACTCATGGGCCATTCTTCCCAATGATCGCTCCTTTTGGTCGAATATACTTTTTAAAGCACAGAGTGACTAGTTTAAAACGGACCTTCAAATCTTCTTCCGAAAAACCTGAGCAAGACGAATCACCTTGGAATATCATCAGTGACATCTTGGCAGGGAAAAGAATTTTACTTCGCTTTGCTGTACAAGCAAATGAAAAGTTGCTTGCTGACCCAGTGAAGGTTACTAACGCTCTCGGCGATTACTTTGTGAGCTGTATTAGGATTGATGAAGTCGTCAATGGTGAATATGCTATTCCAGACAATTCTTCTTTACCTCCCCCTTGAAGTTTGTCTTTTAAACACTGATTTCCAAAAATAGTTGCAACTTGCTTTACCTGGGTTTAAAATTACCTCATTTTGGCCTGATTAGGGTTCTGCTATCCTTTTGCGGCAATGCGCGAACATTTTATTTTTGCTACAGGCATTAACCTTTTTATTGAACCAAGGATTTTTCTGATTTCCTTAGAACTTATCCTATTTACAAAAAGAATGATAAGCTTTAAGGCCTACAGTTACTTATTATACCCTTAAAAAGTTATACTCTCGGCCGAACCTTGACAGGAACAGGATCGCCAGACGTGCAGCCACTGCATTTTAAATTCACGGAGGAGTCGGCCCTTGACCTGGGAGAAGGAAACACGTACCTTGTTTTGCGCAAAATACTTAACAGGGATTTATATTCGACTTTTATACTACTAGTTTAGGGTGAAAGAAAAAAAAGAGAAATCGGTAAGGAGAGATTTGATGAGTTCAAAATGCGGTTTTCAGCGTCCGTGTTTCGCATTACTAATAAAATACATTCTCAGCAGACGAGACAAAAACGCTTATAACTTGGAAGATCTGTCTTGCAGAAGGCTGCAGAGTTCTGTAGAATAGAAATACATTTCACCTTCACTACGGATAATTGTGAACGAAATCAAAGAATTGGCAGAGGCAAAAAAGTTTACAAACATCAACTGAGTGCTAACGGAAACTAAAGCCTTTGTATTAAGCGCCCCAAATACTTTTAACAGATAGAAACTGCGGCAGCGGGCTGATGGCAGCGTTCCGTCAAAAATTTACCAAGTAGGGTGTGGTTTTTACATATTCCGAACGTCTTAGAACTACTTTCGGTTGCCACCCGGCATGATAGTCCCGCAGAATTAGTGGTTCAGTTCTCTGGCCGTCGTCCTACGGGAAGGTTTTACGGCATTCACAAGGTTTGTGCCATAAATGTAAGGGTGAAATGTGCGAGCAAACCGCCCAACCTTTCCTATGGTTGCTGACGGAGCAGCCCGATCATATATACCTATTTCTGAATATGCAAGCGATGACTGGAGGGATGCAGGTGGTATAGTATACGCGAACAATACAGGAAGGTGGATAGCACATTTACACCATCTATTGGCATTTTTGCAGTTACCATGTCATGCCTTATTTAGACGACGTTTTTGCAGTCTTTCTGCTTACAATTTCTATTTAAAATCCCACATCTCAGACTATCTTTTCTTTCAATCTTTCGTGGCACTTGTGTGGCACTGGTATTTTTTTCCCCTACCGCTTACATTGGACATTGAAGACCGCACGCAGAAGGCGCTCAAATATTCTTTACATTACAACCGAAAGCAACCCAATAAATGAAAAACGCACGCAGAAACTCTAAACTCACAATACATCCCAAACTACAAGCATCAAAACCCTATGCATTAAACTATTTGGGTCATTAAACTAATCCTACGCTCCGTCACATAATCATTGAGAAACACTCTCAAACTATCTTTTAGTTATCCTCTACAATACTTTAAAGGTTTCTGTAAAAGCCACCAATAGATTATGTTAGCACACTCCGACCATTCCCATTAAATACAGCACGCAGGAAATATGGAGCTATTCTTACAGCATTCATCAAAACATGAACATGAAGAAATGGCTATATTGTTTCCCTCAGCACACCCCTAAACATAAGTATCCAAAGACATATGTAGTTGATATTAAAAAATTTTCTAAAGCACGTCCGTCCATAGACATTAGAAACTGCTATGATGGAAACTGTCATTAAAATATCCTTCGTAATACATCCTAATATTTCCTTGGAATTTACCATGAGCCCTGATTCTTGTCGCTTTACGCACCTGGAGCTTCCCTTCTTCCCCTTCAGTTGGTCTGAAGAGTCTACTAGCTGCTGGACTTCTGCATCTAGGTCTTCGCATGATTGCATCACCCGCGACTGTTGCCTGCTATGCATTCCATTTCTATCGTACTGTTTTCAAAGATGTCCCTTGGATATCTCATTCTTGAACCTCTGCGGTTTTCTTTCAATCTTTCCTTCTCGACCGCTTTGCTGTGATATGACACATGTTAGCGTTTTTCATCCCCGTATTCTCTAAGAATTCCTTCTGGCATTATCGCCTTCGATGTCTTGGCTGCAACTTCCTTCCCTGTGTTTAGGATCTATGCCATTTTGGCGTTATGCTTTTAAGTCTCTTCTACTTCAGCCCTACGGGAATCCAGCTTGATTAAAGTTACCTTTACCCCACGGTGTCTATTTCGGAGCGAACTTTTTCCTGCATAGTACACCCCAAAATTTGACCATGTATGTCGGTGATTTTACGTGCGGTTTTCGATGTTTACATTTAGGATGTGCTGTGAAAAATATTTTAGCAACTTATATATGCGGCTTTCGATGTTCATGTTTCAGGATGTGATAAGACACATATTTAGAGATACTATATACGGTTCTGGAAGCTAATTTGGCTTTTTGTCAGTACGGCTCTCGATATTCGCTTTTAGGTGTGCTGTGGAATTGTTTGGTTGTGCTATACGCTTTTACATGCGCATTTTAGCTAATTCAGTAAGAAATATTTTCATAATAATCACATATGATGTTTGAAGTTGAAGTTTTGAATGTAGCGTAGGGCATATTTTGGTGGTTTTTAGAAGCGGGGTTTGATGTTTTTCAGGATGCGTTACGGCGAATACTTTAGTGGCTTTTACGTACAACGTTTGGCGTTACTGAGTTAATTGTTGTTACCAGCAGTCATGTTTCGCATTCTCCGGCTCAACGGTTTGCGTTAAAATCATTTTTTAATATCTAGAAGTATCGGACACATGGGAGCTCCGTGATTTTGTTTCAGCACGAATGTCACTAGGTTAGCGCCGAGATTGTAAGCCCGCTTATTGGAGATATCCTTCCCTATCGAAAACAGGCAATAAACAAGCTCTTTATGGAAAAGCATTTCAAGCGTGAGCTTGTACTTTTCGAACGGGCGAACTATCGCAGTAAAGCACAAGCGCAATTAATAGACGTAGTACAAGGCGCTACGAAGGAAGCCGACCATGAGGTTGAGACGGCGACTTCCAGCCAAAAACCGGGAACAAACAGCATGACCAAAAAGGCAAGACGTACTCTCACACGTTGACAAACCTGGAGTCATTAATAGTGCCGGAAGAATTGTGTCGAAATTCGTAGTGTCCAGAAGACAAGCAACCGGAACTTCAAATAGCTGCTTTGCAAGAAGAAAGCAAATGCAGAAGACTATATTGCAGACAAGATCAAAGATAAGAAACGCTACCAATAGGTGTACAGGTCAGACCCAATGCCAGAATTGGCTTGATGCCCCATTTTTCCATCGTGCACTCTTTCACAGCAGTGAAGTTTAAATACTACGCATGTGGATCACGCTGCAAGGTTAAATTACCTGGCATGGAAGTACTACCGATAGGTTATTAGAGAGTGGGCCGGAACATAGCGCTCACCAAGGTGCAAACACTGTTCAAGGATGAAAGAGCTATCACAGAAGAGCAGAAGCAGCAGTCACTGGAAGCCACTGGATATGCATTTCGGACCGGTGGATAGTATAGCGGCCTAAGCGGCTTAGCCAGCTCGCTTAACTAGTCCATAAGCCGTCGTAATTTGCTCAGTTCGCTTGCATTGTCCACTTTTGCATTTATGGCACGAAATTTGTAGGCGCCACAGAATGCCCCAAAGGACAGCCAGAGGACTAGACCACTTATAATAAAGATGTTGTGGTGCCGTCAGGTGACCTGAAGGGCTTCTGGTTATCCAGAAAGTGCATTATTGAAGCCACACGCTACTTAGTACACTACTAGCTTAGAGTGCTTAATACACGTAAAGTGCTGCAGAAACAAGCACAACATTGATATCAGCTCTAAAGAAATAGCGCAATAAAAAAATTGTGAAACACGAAAAAAACACAAGCTGGTGTAGTGCATCCACAGACCGAAACCTTTAACCTTAATCTAAGAGATGGTGAAGATGCAAAACGAATAAGCTGCTGACACATTAAGTACCAACAGAGCCCCCGTAAAGAAGTGCTTCGACTACAGCAGATGGCAAGCAAGCTGCTAGTTTCTGCGGATTTCTGAAGATGCAGAAAGGCATGCCTAGCCGAACATGCCTTCAATAAGACCACTTTCATATAGACCAATACGCATACTGAGCATAGAGACCAAGCATGGACGGACAAAACTTAAAACTTCGGTCAAATTTAGTCAAAAATCGCCGCAAGGCTGACGAAGCAACGACATCGACCGAGAACAATGGCGAAATATGTCGAAATATAAAAGTTAGAACCTATTAGAAATGATTAGAAACAAGTAGAAACTATTAGAGGCCGTTTCGAGTTATTAGAAGCAGTTTTCAGTCACCATAAATACATGCAGTAGCTCCCATTAGATTAAGCTACCTAACTCGCTAGAGCTAAGACAAAGGTTCTCTAAGACCATAGCGCTTGTATTTTTGTCCTGAGATTTTCTTCTACCAATGCCCTTACGTCGCCTCATTTTCTAGCTCACACTGATCGCCCAGTGCTCCTCACCGACCACAGTAATCACGCGACAATTATCACACCGTAATTGGACACAACCCAATGTGCGTTATATTGCCCCTATCGGAAGCGGAACGTTTTGACCAAACATTGAGCCAAAATAAAAAAATATGATAAAATCCGCTTTAACTGTTGTTAAATAAGTGAGGAATTACGAAACATAAAGCAAATCTGCGAGTCGTCATCTATCTGTACACAGGTAAAAATCCAACATTGGATTGCGTGGTAGCTGCTTTAGTCCGATGATAGAAAAATATATTATCATTTCACATAGTATGCCCTGGATTTCGTTGCTTTTCTTTTGTCTCCTTTCTTGAACAGTCATTTATCGCTATTTGATTCCCCTTTAATGTCATTAACTTACATTGAAATCTCATATATAAAAATTGGAATAACATATAATTTTATTTATACTGGTTGGGTTGAGTAAAATATTTGTCCTTGATAATTTTCCACAGAAGGCGTTGTACATAACTATCCCTCCTCCGTGATTCTGTGCCGGGTATACTATTGCAATTTTACAACATAAATCACCTGCAAAACACTCTAGCAGTCGCGATCAGTCCAAACGTTACTTTGATGACCACTCGAATCAAGTAGTCCTAATGGAATAACTGTAATAGATTATTCCCGAAGGCCAAGTTTAAACAGGTAGTTTGGATTGTTAAAGTAAAAAGAAAGAGTTTTTCGTCGTTCGTTTTTAATTACTATATATTTTATATTCATATATAAAGATGCGAGAACTCTTGCGTGATGCGAATGCGACGAATTTAATAATTGAGATAATCAAAATAAACTTAGCTTTATTTTGCTCTGCATGTTACTCATATTGAACTAAGGTTCCAGGTTCATTAATAATTAATTTCGTTTGCAATTTAGTCATTGACAGGTACAGACAAAACCGAAGAAAACATGTGGATAGATAATAAAAAAGAGGGTTTTCAAAAACATAATATAGAGTCCCCTCATATAGCCTCTTCATAACATATTGTCTTCTTTATTATGAAAGCAAGTGTGCAACCTCAATTAATTCAAAGTGCTTTGTATGAAGTGGGATTAAGCACAATGGCAGTCGAATGTTGCAGCAACTAGAACAATGCTCATGTAATAACAGTGGGGGCTTCTTGTTTGAGAAACGCGGGTAGTCTTGAAATGTTTAGCGCAACCTGAAATAGCGAAAACGTCAATTACTAATTACTGGATACTACAGTGCATTTTTTCAAAAAGAGATGCGTACAAATAAAGTCAGCTTTTTTACAATTAATAAGCAGTACAAAAAATAAGCATACTCAATCGAGGGTCGATTACGTGAGCGAATTTACTAGCTAATGTGATCTTTGCGATCATACAGAACATCGTTTCACTCGCTTACTATCCAACTAGCTAGGAAGTATTTTAAAGATGTTTTTGTTTGTGATCTCTTTTGAGTATTTTCGGTTACTTCTTTCGTCCATATTTTTAACGATTAACAATTACTGCTGGTAAAACTGTTAAGGATAGCAGGCCCTAGCAGCACAAGGTGCTCGCTGGCGTGGGAGGAACGAATAAGTAGTCTAGTTTTTAGCTTTCGCGATATGTTTGCACTCCATCTCTAGTTGGTGAGCATATTGCGAGCATTTTAGACAATATGTTCACGGTCAATCTTTATCTGGTGAGCACATTGCGAGCATACTGGGCAATTTTTTAGTATGTGACGAGCTCGCTGGCTAGTACTTAGTGAACTCATTCGATGTAATGGAGCTCAATCTACTACTCGAATCAGATACGAAGGACAGCCTGTATAAACTTTATCTCAAAACGCATTCGCACTTTTAAGGGAAGCCAGGTAGACGGCTTTTAATAGATTTTTATTTTATTGCATATATATATATCACATAGAGAGGTCGACCATCCGTTTTTGCCATCGATTCTTCAGAAAAACGAAACTAACGATAGATATTATTCTGGCGCTCCTAATGGTGGACTCTAGTCATTACGTGGACCCGTTGCGAAGCTAGATTGCGTACTAGTGCTACAACCTAGCATGACAGGACTTTCAACTTTGAGCGAAAAACGCTTTATACCTTCTCTTTGCCTAACCTTATCATTTTGCGCTGCGCGATATGACATTTCAGACGAAACACCTTCAAATATCTATAACATAAAATGGTTTCCTTGAATGTGAGCGCCACTATAAAAATCACATTGGACAAGAAGCGGTCTTAATAAAGAAAGCCTCAACATCTTGTTGACAACTCAAGATTAGTATCAATTGAGCATGAGAAAATGTATCGAATGAAAAAAAAAGTAGAAACCCAATGGCTTGCATATCAATCAGCTTTTGAATATTAGAAAACGTTAAAAAACAGAAAACCTTGTTAGGTTTTCTTTATTTCTATAAAAATACTTTTGGAGAACCTTGAAGGTTACAACAAGACTAGGAGCCTCGCTATAAAACAATTTGAAAGGCTGATAAGAGACGAAATTACAGCGATCACAAGAAATCGGGGTATTATGTAAACGACTTCAGAAAAATTCATTGTTGTATACAAAAAATCAGGGTAATACGTTTGAGTACCTGCTTCACCAGTCTATAAAATAGGAACTGGTTCAATGTATATGATTTAATTTATAGATATAAATTGGAAAGCGTTGATTCACAATGATTCATACTTTTTTATTATGCTATACTAGCAACAAAAATAATCGACTAGTTGGCTTATTTTGTTTCCAAATGACGCCATTTTCTCACCGGCTTCGGTTCGATGTAGCAAAAAATAACCCATAAATCTGTTAGACTTTTTGGTGACTCATCAAGGTTGATAAAGTTACCTGAATCAGAGGTTTGAGCACATCCTGAGCAAGGGCCCTGCATTTTTCAAGGTTACATTCATACGCATCACCATACAGGCGTACCGTAGCACCCGTGCTACCTGTCCCGGAAATTCGAAAGACAACTCGTGATCCGCATTCAAAGATTATTCTTAGGCCCTGCAAAATTTACATTACAAATATTCTGTTTCAGTCAGAATGTAAACTTATTTTGAAAAATGCCATTCATTTGTTAATTAAACCCTTTCAGAAAAGTTGCAACTGCACACACTGCACCGAGTTGCGATTCAAAGTTGGTGGACGTTTGTTAGCGATAATCAACGAATCCTGCTATCAACGCTAAACAATAGTGTTCCTGCTATGGCGTCACTTCTCT
Source organism: Tropilaelaps mercedesae (assembly GCA_002081605.1). Taxonomy (NCBI): domain Eukaryota; kingdom Metazoa; phylum Arthropoda; class Arachnida; order Mesostigmata; family Laelapidae; genus Tropilaelaps; species Tropilaelaps mercedesae. Next base: position 35,784 of record MNPL01016474.1, on the reverse strand, counting down.
TTATGTATACGACCCTTATCGTGGCTTCTGCTTGTCGTAGATGGCCAAAAACTCAAGAATCTTGATCCCTTTATCTTTCTATAGTACAGCTCAATGAATATTTATGTGTTAGTTCATCGCCGTTAGTTTATCGTTATTATATCGATTTTCTTGGTGAAATTTTCAAATAGATAGGACCTGAAGAGCTAGATTAAAAGCAATTTTCTTTTTTTGACTGAAGCTTTTGCCGTTGGTTGACGTGATGTTAAAAGTCGTTTTACCCTACTACGTCAAAAGTGAGTTTCTGTGAATTTTGGGTGATTTGAGGTTGGATTGTTTTACTGCTTGTTGGTGGACAAAGGTGTAGATAATAATAATATAACAATAGAACATGATAATAAAATAATCCAGGTTCCTACATTTGATCGCAGTGTTAATCCTTTGTTACGGTTTTTTAGGGAGGCTTGCTCAGCTTTTGAGATTGAAGTAAGGCATGATGGGGGATGTGATGCGCCGGAAGTGAGGTAGGGTAGAGGTGCAAGAATAAGTTAAAATGGGTCTCTAGCGTTGAAACAGCACCTTAAATGAAATTGTACTATTAAAAGGTTGCAAATTCCATGCACTTCATAAGGTTAAAAAACAGTGCTCTTTTCTATTTCGTTTTTCCTGCAGTCTAACCTGTTCATGCTCAATAATATATGAAGTGTAATACAAATTTATCATTGGTTCTTAACTTGTAACATAATAATAATGAATATTGCTATAAAATCAGCGCACGACTTATGAGGTATAATCTTTACTTATAATTTTCTACAACACATACCTACACACACACAATGGATTATTCTGATATGTGAAGCAGCTACCGTAGGCTTCTAAAATCGATACGTTAAAAACGAATGAAATTTCGGCAGAAAGTATTTATGCAGCTGTGACAGCTTATCTGTCCATAAATTTTCCATTAAGTTCATTGTTTGCTTCTAGGCTTCATCTAAGGGAAATTGCCTTGAATTCAACCTATTTCAGCCCGTGAGATTCACATAGTGGCCATGGCCCACAAGATAAAAAAAAAGTGAAGTCGACCTCTTTCAGACGAGCAGTAGGAATATTAACTTTAGTTCACAACCCACCTTACAAAAAAATGAGGCAGCTTTCAGCAGACTTTTACACCTTGCGATGTTGCTTTCGACTAACTTCAACATAAGCGGGACTAGTTTGAACACGTTACTCAATTCGTGGTTTCCTTGCAAGTTCTGTGACCGCAAGGATTCCCTGTAGCCAGGGAGAATTCATCTCCCAGTATTTCTACAGTCCATGCACCACCACTTTTAGTTTCCCTATTATGCCAAACCCTAGCACCTTGATAACATTATGATTAATATATAATAAAAGTACATTAATTATAAATCTGTAAAAAACTAATCACTTAATCATTTATTTTTACATACATATACGGAATATTTCTTTAGTATGTTTGTGCTCATAGAAACCTCTCATAGGTAGTATCAGAGGTATCACCTTTTTAGATCTATACTCGCACATAAACTTTCAAGTGTAATTTACACGTATCTTCACCGTGTTTGAATGTGTTATATTATATTGCATGATAATAATAATAATAATAATAATAATAATAATAATAATAATAATAATAATAGTTTATATTAACATTGTTTCCATGACTCACATACAATAATTCTTATATAAATCTAAAATTTACCTGATTTTCTGCGATGCTCCCGTCAACCGGATCGGTATAAGAGAAGTTGTCAGCTAACTTTACCTGATAGGGGTCAATTAGAAAATACAAGTCAATTTTTAAATTAATTCATATGTTTTTAATAATATTTAGTATACGTGTACTGGCATCGGAGGCAACCAGTCATGAGTTCATTGCTTTGCATATAGTAATGATCACACTGATGGCAATATGACAGTTTCATATTCACAGCATAATCGAACGCTTATAACCATTTTGCAACAAAAGTACACAATCATGCACATTATTATACCAAACGTGTATCGTTTTGTACTTAATGCAAAATTTTTAAATGTATAATCATGAATATATATATATAATTAGTCTTTAAATTATTAAGCTGTACCGTGGGTGATTCCGTGCGTAGTTATTCGTCACCTCGTCAAAGTCTGCTATTCATTCTTGCATAAAGTTATACTTTTCTAATTTGTCTGTTGAAAGTCAGCACGCTCGTTAGATACGTTGTTGCACTTTTTGAACCCATTCTACCCAACCTACTAAAATTTGAAATTTATCACCGCGACCTTTTGAATTTCCCTGGTTTTTGGTGTGCTGCAGGGACTGGTAAGGGACAATGCTGGGTGACATAGTTTCATTAAGAAAAATTTCCTTCGTCCTTAAAAAATTTCAGAAA
>MNPL01016474.1:3045-23580 GCA_002081605.1 Tropilaelaps mercedesae | reverse complement strand
TGCACTTACGTGTCTCCTCCAGTCGCAAGGCGCATACGAATGCACCAAGCCACCGAGCTCGACATGGTGAGGTGAGAAATATGGCGAGGTTGGCTGGCACGTGCGGACCGCACCAGTTTTGGTTTTTTGGAAAGAAGCCAGGATTCGACTGGCATTCGACTGGCGAAGGGCAAACCATTCATAACATGACAAGGCTAGTGGGGTTTTGATCCTCCAATATTCAGTACTAGGGCTTCTGCCTGGTTAAACTGTATGCTGCCTTAGCAGCCAATGCCGTGCTGCCAACAATTCTAATTGACAGGCCGGTTTTTCTACTAACGTCAGTAGCTAATATCTGCGAGCGACCTTATTATGTTTAAGATCCGATGGAACTGCCTATGTTGTCTGTATTAAAAATATTAGCTATTTGAGAAAAAAAGATAGAAAAATATTCAACTGTAGAGCTAATTGCTAAACGCCCCATAAACTTAATTGTCAATTTGCATTTTGTCGATTGTAGTATGCCAAAAGATATGTATTTTGTAAACAAGAACATTTTTAACGTCAGCTTGCCCGCTTGCAAAGGAGTCGTAGGTCTGACCATTATTTAAAAAGTACAATACCTCGCCTATAGAGTTAGCCAGACAGTACAGCTGATAGTATATTACCTCAAAGCAGGGCTTGCCCTTTTTATTGGCTACAAGGTCAACAGCACCTGCAGTTGGCATAGATCGAGCGAATCCCTTTATGCGTCCACCTAAAATTCATAATATATACAAATTGTAATAAATTAATATACAGCCTCATCTGAGATACGATTGAATTCAGCCGGAAAAACCACCTTACAACATATAAAAAATTCTGTAGCATTTCTTTCATATAAATTTACTTATATCAAAAAATATTCCCTTTAGTATGCATATCAAATATAAATTTGCAGCTTGCAGTGTATTAGTCTAAATATATGTCAAGCACTTAAATAAAAAAATAACATTTCTGGAGGTTCGTTCTACAAATCTCTTTTCGTTCCTTCTGATAAGAATGTTTATCGTAATACCTTTACTATTCGAGTCCTGCTTACTTGAAATGCGCTCCAAGTATACATCAAATCCCTAAACCTAAATATATCTGTTGGCTTCGTAAAGAAATCTGCCAACTGAAGCTTTAATTCCTATATATGTTAAATCTTACTCCAACGCAACAATAGTTTAAAATATAATTAAATATACTTATTAGAAAAAATCCAATCAAGTTTATTAATTAGGTTATATTAGGCTAAATATTATCTGGATAGCTTTATTAACTCGAAAAATAATTATATTTTTGTTTTTATTATATAATCTGCTTTGGAAAAATCCACTTTTTTACTGCCAAGGTGATTCCAAAATAAATATATGAATTACTTGAAACTCATTCCTATAAAATTCCTATAATTTTGTATGTCTTATAGAACCAAGTTAATTCGTGTTAATTTATTCTAACTGTATGAACTTGAAAAAACCAGCCTAACAGAGTTCCACAAAGAGATTCGATTGAAATAGCTGATACACTTTTATGACAATAAAAATATGAAGCGAATAAAAACCCTACACTCTAGCCACCTATATATAAAGATCTCGTATATTCTCTCGTGGTGAATTCAGTTGACTATATATACACACATGAAACAAACCGTTTCTGAAGAAAGGCACGCATGTGTCGATATGATCCGCTAAGAGCGCGAGAGAATCTGAAGGCGAAACAAAGCATGCTCCTTTGCCGAGTATCATATTGCGGTCTCCGTCTCCATCGAAAGCAGCTCCAAAATCGTAAAAACCTTGACGCCAATGAAAATTGCTCCTGTATTAATAATCTCCTTTGTTTTTAAACTCTTCGCATGTTAAAATAGAAACTATCTTCGCATTATTCTGATAAATTATACACATGTAAGAAGACCTTGTCAATAGTCGTTATTTTCATTTACAACTTTATATCCTTAGTGTAATTATTATGTCAGGCAGAGATGTAAGTAATTACACCAGAAACATTTTCATGACATACTTAAAGCCACTGGTCACTTCAAAATGACACATATTTTCGATTTAATCCAAGATAACCTTGGTCCAATAGTAAATATCTGTGTGCTGTTAATTTTATATAAAAATATATTTTAAAATATTACTATATATGGAGGTGTAGACCAAACCAGCATTTATAAAATGCTGTACAAGAGAAGGTACTTGTGGAGGCTAGTATTTGGGGTTTGCACTATTAGCTCTGATGACCGCTGTGGCACCATGCCTGTCACACCTGAATATCAGGTCCGTGCTTCAAGCAATCCACCTAAGTTTAATTGTACGTATGAGTTTCTGCATAGACATAATCACCTTTGACATAATATTTATAATTGTCGATTGTATTTGGACGAATTTTATGTGATCGTAGAGTCGCAGTGCAATAGCTGCTTGAGCTTTAATCATAACAAAACTTTTGGAGCTCCACGTATCAATGATGCAAGAGAATAGGACATTTTCTTAGAACCTGTATAAATGGTACGCTCTTGAAATATAAAACGTACAGGTTAAAAAGCAGGTTCCATTGTGATGTATTAGGGCAGTGAAGTTAGCATTATGGGGCTTAGATTCATGGATCAGGTAGAAGGAGATTCAAAACAGCTGGCTCATGTTGGGGATGCTAGACGAAGAGATTGAAATTGCAGTCAAAAAGCCAAAGGGCTACATCGGGACGACACATGGCTTGCTTTAGTCACAATGCACAATGGCTAACAGCCCCACGTCTCAGTCGCACCGTAATACCACTCAGTTCTTGACTCGCCCACGTGGACCATTCTACTACAAATACTATAAATTACGTCACCTCACGGTTCACTGCACATTAGAAAAGGAAGTAGTGTTATCGATTCGGTAGGCTGGGCATTGTGCAAAGGACTGCAAACGAAAAGAAATATACCCGGCTTGCAAAACAGAGAGGCATAGATAAGGAAGCTCATCGTGCTTGGTGTATCACGAAACTCTGAAAGGTATGGAAGCTAACATTACAAAAAGGCTTTTAAAAGATCCAGAACGGCTACGGCGAGACCATCGGATGACAAAGGTGGTAAAAGTAAAAGAAAAGTAAAATTTTTACACCTTGAGGAAGAAGACGGAAATAAATGGCAATAGGTTGGTCCGATTAAGTTTACCAGGGAGACAAAGAAGACGGAAATAAATGGCAATAGGTTTTTCCGATTAGGTTTACCAGGGCGACAAAGAAGACGGAAATAAATTGCAATAGGTTTTTCCGATTAGGTTTACCAGGGAGACAGGGAACTAAAGCGGTTAAGGGTACGTATCTATATTTTTTTAAAGCTGACCATCAGCCAACATTTAACGTCCACGGTAGCAGTTTTTGCATTACATCGTAAGACAGACCCCATATAAATGTAAATATGCACCGGCGAGGATCGAACCCGTGCACCTACGTGTCTCCTCCGGTCGCAAGGCGCATACGAATGCACCAAGCCACCGAGCTCGACGAAGGGTACGTATCTAGGAGAGGCATTGCAGGCGTTTGAACGAGGACACCCATAATAACAATAGAAGAGGCAATAGCAGTTAAAAAAGTGTACAAACAATACAGTAGACTAAATTTGTTAAAGTTGTGTGGTTAAACCCTAACCCGACGAGTGTGGCTTATGACTTGCTAAGGTCTAAGAACCACTCGCTAAGAACCGAATAAACATAGTGTTCAGAAAAAGAGGAATGGGTCAGAGACGTCCGTATCGATAACGCCTGTTGATCTTGAATATTAGGGAAGAAATAGTTATAGCGGCAAGCAACAGGGATGAATTCGCATGGATAACGGTATGGCAACCGAATGGATGAGGCATTAACTTTCTTCAGTTCTTTTTTTACCAAGTAGAACAAGGGAGCGGTTATAGAAGCTTTTAGGAGGGTGCAAGATGGAATGCTTCGCAAGAGGGAATTAGGGAATTTAGTTATAGTAAGAAGGCAAATAAAGGGAGGTAATATATAATTCTATAATTTTAGAAACGGAATAATGAAGAAATAGAAGAATATCCCCATTTCTGTGATAGACCATTTAGAGCAAATAAGTTATTTAGACCTAACTGCCGTCGAAAGGAAAAGTGAGTTAGTAACTTGAAAGTGGAGATTAAGAAGAATCTCGATCGAATCCTGATGGAAAAGAATATTTTCAGGTGATGTGATTAAGTAATGCTCTCGCGGGTGTGAAAAAGGGAGCCAAGCATGCCGGAGAATAAATTAAGGGACGTCGTAAGGACCTTATTTTTGGAATAACCATGGAGAGATGAGGGTACAATACCAGCTGGGACTTGGAAGGAGGCCATGCAAGGTGTCACGAGCAGGAACGGGAAAAAGCCACAAAGGACCTGCCACTTGAGCATTAAGGCCATAGGGAGTGTCGGCCGAGGTGGTTCGGCTGCTAGCGAATTAAGAAGTTGTTTGCTAGGCTAATAAGGGCAGGACCTCCCTGAAGTGTGCAAAAAGGTGGGGTTAATATTCATACCAAAAAGGAAAACGTTGGAACCCGACGGTTCGACGTCCCATTTGTCTTCTAAGCGCCGCGGGCAAGTTGTTCGAACGTGTCTTACATGGAAAGTCTGAGTTGCTATCGAAATACTCAGGGCTCAGACAAACAGTATGATTTTAGGAAAGGCATGTCAACGTATTCATTGCAAAGGATTGTAAATGTAGCGGACAGAGAAAATATGGCCACATGAAGGATTTGAACGTTCGCTCTAGTAGTAATGCTAGGTGTCAAAAACGTCTTCACGTAAGAAAGTTATGCCTCAGGACCTACACAGAGTCCTGTTTTCATAACTTTCGGACGGGTATCTTAAGGCAGGGGGCCGCCAGTTCTAGGTCTCCGCAGGGATCCATGCTAGAAACCTACTCTTTGGAATTTGGTCTATGACGGGGTTTTGGACATAAGGTTGCTGGGTAGAGTGGCGTCGCTTGGACATGTAAATGACTTAGCCCTGGTGGTCATGCTATAAGAAAAGATGGGATAAAAAAGATGGAAGAAGGAACTATAGAGGACGTAAAGAGCTATGTCGAAGAAGCCTGAGGTAAATTGGTGGAGTGAGTGAGAAGTAATCATCTTAAGCTTGCGCCGGTAATGACTGAGGCAGTGTTTCTGACAGGTCAAAAGAAAAGAAGGGCCTTGTTCTAGATTTCGACGGATATAAGGGTTCAATTGAGTCAAAGTTTAACAGAGGTGCAGAACGTGACGCGGATGGCTGCTCGCGCCAAACAGGTTTTGCGAAACCAAATACTGCTAAGGGTGGGTGGAATTTCGAAGAACAAGTGCCGAATGCTAGAGGCGGTAGTAGAATCTATTGCTCTATATGTTTCGTCGATATAAGCTGGCATAGCATTGAGAACGGTCAGAAACGCTGATGCCCAGCTTTGCCATAGGAATTCCTAGCCGGTAAGAAGAAGAGGAGATATATCGATACCAATTTAAATCTGACTAAGGCACATCGCGAAACTCTACGGGGATGACAGGTAGAATGGAAAAACCTTTCCGTAACGAAAAGCCCAAAGGACAGTGTACCAGGACTTTCATTCCAGAGCTAAAAGAGTGGTACGGCGGTCGAAGAAGGAAACTTAGCTGAACAGCGCAAATGTTATCGGCAAACGTTGCAGTCAGTTTAAAACGTATATGGTGGAAATAACAAAGTCATTGACATCTGTTCTATACATCATGTAAAATGGACGATGTCGATCACTCTATGCTTCAGTATGCAGCTTACAGGGACAATGGGATACAAAGCCAGCGGGTTTTCAAGGAAAGCAAATTTCTATGAGGCGGACAGTACAATATATGGTAGAAACGGATTAAACGTGGAAGAAGGTAATGGATCAGTCTGACGAGATCGTGAGGATAAGATGAAAGGGAGAGAGGGGGCATAAATAGTTCCAAAACTGCGAGAGCTGGAGAAGAGAAGATGGGAGAAATATTTGAGACCCAGACTGGTTGACTTGGAGGCTTGTAGACGGGTCTGCTTGAAGTAATGCGGCAAGTAGTTATAATCTATCCTGAAGGGCGGAGTGAATTTCAGAAGGAGTCCCACACTACCCAGCAAAAACAAACTGTAGCCGCGTCGAGGCCTTAAACTGTACAAAGACACGCATTAGCGATATGAAACACAGCATCGCGCCCATTGTAGCGAAACCTATGCAGTTAGCCACGCTGTTGACAACAGACAGTGGATGAGTGCTCTCAACTTATTCGTCACGCCAGAGCTCACCAGTTAAGGAGCTACGCCCAGTCGGTTATTTTATCGAGTTAAATTACTAAATATGGCCAAAGAGTATGGGAGATTGCAGAAACCTCTTTTTTGATAGCTATCTTTGGCTTCAGGGGATTAGCGAAATTTTTGTTAATGATAGCTTACCGTACGAGCTTATTATTTTAAAATGCTTTTTCGTTTTTCTGGTGGCCTTCACCTCAAATGGATATACTGCACCCGTAAATACATAAAGACCTATATAAATAAACCAACATTAATATATGTTATTCATTAGTAATATTAAAACGTAAAATGTACCGTTACTCATGGCATCGACGAGTTCCTTCGCGTACACTAGATTGGGGTCAGGATGCTTTCCTCCAAAATCTCCCAGAGGTACCGCGTTAACGACCGAGTCTGTTGGAGCTCCTAACTCTTCAACGAATATACGCCGAGCGTATGGGCCTGTTACTGAAATATTGAGTTATCGGAATCAGAAACTATCAATCAAATATTGGCTCATATATAATAGATAAGATATGTTAAGGGTCTGTGGCACTATGCCAAAAGAGACTTTATTGGTCTCGGCTGTATGGAACGAGATCTAAACAAACGAGCGACAAGATCTGGAGAGTGAAGTTTCGGTGCAGGACATAGTTCAAGCAATCCAGGCACTGTACTCTAATAAAGCGGCGAGTCTTGATCAAGTTAGAAACAAACATCTGAAGGATTCTGTCCATCCTGGCACCCTGTTATACGGCGCTCTTTAACAAGTGTTTTGGTACACAACCTCAATGGCTCAAGGCCAATCTCTTCGTTATTCTAAAGGGCAATGGAGAGCTAACGCAGCCGTGCTCTTGGTTATGCCTCACCAAAGCAAACGTGTTTGCTACAAGTTGCTGTCACCTCTTCTGGTAAAAACGCTTGTCCAATTTCTAAAGGCCACAGAAGTTATTCTAAGAGAACAGCATGACTTCGAACGTAATGGCTCCACTCTGACAGCACGCTCGCATCAACTGACGACATCAAGCAGGCTTTAGCTAAACCATCGCAACAATTGTTTGCACGGTTTGTGGATTTCAGGGCGTCCTTCGACTCTGCCCCACGAGTCACCTTGTTGGAGACCATAACACGGGTGAAATGTTCCCTCAACATCTTGGGCCTACTGGTAGCCATCCCACAGGAGAATGAATCAGAATCGACAATGGGGTCCCGGAGCTCTCCATTTTCGCAATTAACCGCAATAAAACTGCCAACCAAGTAATTCGAGACAAACGTTATCTGGTCAACGTTATTTTATACGCGGCAACCTGGTCATCTATGGCTGTAGCCTAGTACAGCAGGCCCTGGCCAGGCTGCATGTTGCGTCTCTTAAACCCGGACTGACTGTCCATTGGGCAAAGATGTTGTCGATGATGTTCAGACGTGGTGGACGTGTATCCGCCGAGGACAGCCTTGGCCTCATGCGTAATGGACATCATTTGAGAGTACTTAAATTAGGTGGACCTTGAGCTCTTGGATTGCCTGAAGGCACCTTACCTCAAGCGTGATCTCGTCTTACACCGTGCGACTAGTATATCTCAGAAAGCAGACAAGTATATCTCCTTACCGACACTTCACTTTTCATCGAAGAACTCAAAAGGCATTTTTACCTCTCTGCGAGTTTTGCCTATGACGAGGTGTTCCCGTCCTAGACAAGAAAATTCACGGATATCGATTCTGATTTTCTTCATTGATGCAGCCAACGATGACACGTGAAGGTGACATGTCGATCGAACCGACGCGTTGGGCATGAATTTCATCGCTGTGCATGAATTTTGTCACAAGCTATGCTCCCTAGACGTTTACCACGAACCTGACCCCATTTTTCTACGGGAGATACCATGCAGCGAAATGTACCCATAGATCGCTGGCCTCTCTGGCGAGTTTAGCTTGGTTCAGACAAGGAGCTAATAGGACTCAGCATGAGATGTTCTCGGTCGTACTCGATCATGATCAAAGCCTACTATCAGTTCGTCGTCACAAGCTCTACTGTTATTTATTTCTATTAGTACGCGATAAGCGTGTTTAACAAATGATGACAATTTACCTATTAGATAAGGTATCCAAGGCTCCAATGTCTGGGTGCAATAAAACCATGTCATGCGCCACGTAACTAGTGTGCTAATTGCGTTGTTATAAAAAAATTTCCCGGACGCGTCATTTTGCGTGGCTGAGATATTAGCTCATTCATTATCTTTTAAAATCCACAGCTTAACAAGCTATTCTTTCCAAAATATCTAATCATAAGCAATAATTTAATCACGTTGGGTCGGTTCATCTAACATGCTTTATGTTCTTAGGGTAGAATAATAGCTACACCAAGATATATTCGTGAACTGTATGTCATCCACATTGTACAAAGATTTTGTATATTCCAATACAAATGAGTATTAAGTGACATAAAAAACCGGACTCGCTCGACTGGGCTTTGTTACATTTATCAAAAATGTGTGTAGATATCTTGTAATATATAGAAACCTATTACGAAATTAAAATAGCAGAAATATTATACTTTTGGTAAAGTTAATTCTTGGCAGTTATGGTATGTTAGAGCTTGCTTCAATTGACTTTGACTAACTGGTGCTTTAACAAACCTCCATTTAGACAGTTGATGAGAATATGGAAGTCTCCTGTCAGAAGTGTTTTGAGAGAAGAGAAATCGAAAATGGTCTTCATAAGTTCAAGGTACGGCTCTACTGGGTCAATCACCTCCACTTGGAATTCGTGTTCATCAACCTGGAGAAACAATTTGATGTCAATAATGAACAGAACATCGATTACCTTACGTATTTACATATATTTACCTTCTTGGATCTTCATTTCCGTACATTAGTTTACTCCTTCGAGGCATAATCAATGAGTGTAGCCTAAAACGCTTTAATAAAACATGCTTAGATTATACATAGGTTTCTATTAAGAGCCCAATAAGTTGTACTCTTATCATATATTCGTTTTCATTTATATTTACAGTACTAATATAGACGATTCATGTGACACGATAAAACCCTGCTTCTTTATTTAGCCTGTAAAATCGTCGTTAGACTTTTATGAAATATTATTTCTTGTTATGATTACGCTTTCCCTGTTAAGATTATACCACCTATACTTTTAATGTAAATGATTTATAACTACAGTTTCAGAGACGAATGGTGGAATCAAGAACCCGGAGTATGAAAAATGCATGTGACAACGTACATTTCAAATCATCTCTAGCTACGATAAGCACTTATATTTATTCAAATATGATTACAGACTAAAGACTAAATATTCTAAAGCGCTTTCATTTAAAATAGGAATTGAGAGATTTCGACTTAATGTATTAGCTCGTCTAATGAATAAACCGTGCTGATGATACTGTAAACGCTCATTCTAAACGTTAATATTGTAATATTTCGTACAGTTCTTCGCAACTGCACTTATTTTTCATTTCCCAAAACAAGCTAATGAAATTATAAATAGTACTAAGCGCTTTAGTTATCATCGCCTTTGTCAAAAATACGTTCTTGACAGGTTCTAGCTGGCAAATTTATCTTAAATAACTAATATGTAATTTTAAGTGAAATTTATTTTGAACATTTCAATTATTACTCTAATTAATATTCCTAAGATTACTACATACAAATTATTTGACGTATTGCCACCTATTTTTATTTATTCTGCCGATGATAGATTAGGGTGGTAGCGTTAAAGGTAACATGTTCGGGCTGCGTGAAAATTTGCATGATTTCACCATTTTTCAACAAAATTAACGAAAATAAACGTACACCTGGAGCAGCTATATTAAAACAAAAGTTAAAAAAATGCATTTGTTTATCTTGATTCACATGTACCTGAAAAGTATACCCCGCAGTCGTACTTAGATCTACAGGAAGGTGCTTTGCAATACGATACTCTGAAATGCTTTTAGAGATTTCAAAGATTTTTTCGGTAATTCCATCCGCAGCCGGGCCTCCATTAGCAGTGTTGAATTTTATTCCGAAGTCATTATTTATACCACCCGGATTGTGGCTTGCGGTCAGGATAATGCCTCCTAAAGCCTGTGTAAATAGAAATAACGAAAATAAAGTCAATTGTATATTTTAGAAAAACACTTAAAATATAAAGAGTATCACCCAAAATAACTGTTGCTAGGCCGCGTATTCTAGACACAATAGTGATACCAACAAGATATTTGCGATCGGTGAGTAATGCGACAATTTTTCAACCATGGTAATGTTTATGAATCTTTCGTGCGTGTAATAACTCTGGCCTTAACAACAAACAATTTGAAAGAAATGGTTGACCATTTTCAGCCTTATTAAGATAAAATTCACAGTCGTTGCTGATTTTAGATTTTATATATAAAGGAACTGAGCTTTTTGAACAGGGCGATCAAAGTTATTTACAACGCTTCTAACTTTAAGAGAATCATTTTATTTAAAATGCTTGTTATTGGGAAAGTGGCGTAACGAAAATTTTATTTATCATATGATGGGCTTTGACTATAGTTATTTCTATATTTATATATTTAAGTAAAGATAAGATGAAAACAAGTGTGTATGATTTTTCACTCGGATTTATTTTAAAATAATACCTATGAGCGTTAACCACCGTGGAGTAGCTAATGGTTCGTTGACGATTTCATGTAGTTCACGGACTCGTCACATTCAACATACGTGGCACCTGGTTAATGACGTGGGAAGTTTCCTTGATCAAGGTGCGCACTCATTTACATATCCATTAACACTAAAGCGAGCCGCAAGAAATAAAGAATTCAAGCTGGCCGTCATTCATGCCGAAGCCAGTAAAAATGTTTAAATAACACCCTAAAGACGTGTTCTTATTATTTTCATAAAAAACCCTACCAGTGCATGGTTTTTAGTGAAGTTTTTTGTACACCTTTTCAGTGGAACAAACGTCACTGTGAAAAAAACCCAAATGATCGCCTCATACACATTCGTTTTCACGTTATTTTAAGGTTGAACTATTATAAATATAATAATAATATACACCAGTTATATTTCGAACAAATTGTCACGATATCAGCTTCTCAATAGAAGAAATCGAAAATTTTCAGCGTGATTTAGTAAATGTTTAAAGAAGCCCAGAACTTTTCACTTAATCTGTACAAACAAGATTAGGTACGTGGGCTTTTGTTTATTTTATAAAAACCTTGCATTGTACACACTAAATATTAGAAGCCCTCATACGCAAATTTGATTATTATATGTAGAATCGATCTTTTTATACCTTTCCACCCATTGATTATAGCAGGGATTTAACATAACACTGCACAACATACACCATTTTTTTTCATTTCTACTCATAAAATAGCGGTGGCTCCCGCTTCAGAATCACAAAAGTGGTTACACGGCCCGTTTTTGCGGCGGACTTTCTATCATTAAATACACCTGCCGATTTTATGTTCGCTATGTAAACCCTACGATTTTCTAGTTTTTTAGCTAATGTCTTAAAAGATCGTTAAAAATGGTCCTTGCTACTTTTCGGGAGGAGGCGGCGTGAGTCCGCGACTGAAAAGATTAACAGTTGCTTATATGTGAAAGGCACATTCAGCGATAAATATAACGTCTTCAGAAGTCATAATACAAGACTGTTCCCGATAGAACAAATCCGAGCAGCAAAGTGAGTTGAACTAGTTTCAGCCAGGATTTCTCACTGCGTCCGAAGCGAACTCTCAACGATCTTCTCACATAAGCCTTTTAAAAAGTCGACGGAAGCTCATCGTCTAGGCGGAAAGGTTCCGTACGACAACTTAGTATAGCGCAGTTAAATGCAAAAAACTCTCATTTGTGACTTTTATTGCCCAAGGGCGGCATTCGATTAAATTATGCCCCAATACTGACGGAGACCACAACGGAGTCGCTAAGAATAACACTACGTGCTGCTCCGCCACTTGCCTTAGTCTGACGAATTGAACAAGCGACAGCGCTACTTCCTATGAGCAGCATCTAGGCACTATCAAACCAGTTACGATCGAAAATAACACAGTAGAGAAAAAAGTAACTGAAACTCTACTTTTTTTTAATAAGGACAAGGTTACGGCAACGTAGCTAGATCATTTTTGTAAAATAGGGGCTAATCAAGTGGAACAACTATATACTAAGGTTAAATATACGAACAATGCTTATTCAACTGAAGCTACAGAGCTTGGCCATATATGATTTGTTCCATCTTACCTTTTCTTTTCGAATTATTGCTGACACCGCTGGTGTGGAAAATATTCCATCGACTCCAACGATCACCTTTGACACACCGTTTGCCGCGCACATCTTTACAAAAAATTATACAGTTTATACTGGGTATCATTCAGTCGTGCCTTGCGCTTTTGCTCGCGGAAAGCCAACTATACGCTTGCTCTATCGGCGAATATATAGTGGACATCTTTTGTATTAAACAGCCTCCTATAAAAATAACATCTCGCACGCTATTATATAGATAAAATAGCTTTGAACTAACTTATTTTGTGAACTCCCTGGTAAGTATGTATTGGCAGACTATCGTCTTAAGTTTTCATCATAATTACTGAAGAAAATTGACGACGAGGGTTCCCAGAAGAAAAAAACGGAAGTCAGGTAATCAATAACCATGCTCAGAAGATCAAAATAAAAAGCCCGTACACGTTATACACAATCAACGGTTAAAGAATCAGCTAATGTCCTGCTGCCAACACTAGAACATTCTAAAAAGGTCGTTAGGTGAAAAATAATGTATTAATTTTCCGCAAGACTTGCTTCACTTGTGAAGATAAATTACACATGCAGTGAATTTAATTTTACGTACGTGGGTATTTGAAGTAATTAGAAAAATCTCTTGAACAACAACCGTTCAACTCTTTCGAAAGACGATACACGGGAATGGAAAAGGCTATCTGGAAAATCTTTATCATTCATTTGGAACTCCTCCATATGCTTATGTATATTAAATATACAAAGAAAAAAACTAATTTGAAAGATCGCCGTATATGGATACCTTATATGGTCTTGGATGCCGTTGTGCAGTCATCAAAAGCAGTCGTTCTGAGCAAACTGATACTTATTCGATTTAAGCTCTTTGTTAATCGACTAGATCAGGGGGCAGAACTAACGAGATTATATAGCTATAGTCAGCTAAATGGTTGTACCTTGATTATAGTTTCCGCTGTCTCTTTTACGAACTGACGCCCGTCTCCTCCGACTACAAAAGTGCTGCCTTTCAGTGAGCTTCCACATGAGGAGAGAATTGATTGGACAAAATTTTCCGTGTACGTTGCCTAAAATGACCGAATAAAAATATATCTATCATAGCATTTCTTAACAATTATTCCAAGATATTTTTAAACTTTAGGGCACTTACAAGTGGAATATAAAGCTGAAATTGGGACAGGACATAGAGCATCATTGACTGCTTATGCCGTCAGTTTAATAATTTAGGAATACATACGAAAAAGCATTTACGGCAGGTAACTCTACCCGCTCATATCGTTGGAGCATAAAGTAGATCCAAAAAAATAATTAATTGAAAAAAATTTGAAGAGAGAGGGAGCCGAGAGAGAAAAGGGGCATGTCATTACCACGCACTCCGTTCAAGGATCAGTTCGGGGAAACAAGCTACGAAGTTACGGGAAAGAAGACAACAGAAAAAGGCACGGAAAATAAAGGACGCTTGAAGAATCGCCAAAGACTTCCGAGTCAGCGGACAAAAGAGACAATGAGAAAGTTAGAGAAAAGAAGAGGGCAAAGGCCATTTTATCTCCCGATGTTGACATAATCACCGTGCCTGCAGAGACAACCGAATCTATGACGGCAAGTGATACCTCATGTGCGTTGAAAATCTTGAAACAGCCAGAGCCAGCGAGGCCTGAAAACTCAAATGGCTAATTTAAAAAAACGCATTGAATAAAGAATCCGTTTGATTTGGGAACCGCTTAAAATTATAGAAATTGATTGGGCCCATGGACACTTTCCGTAAAGCTATCAGAGGCATGTTGCAGGATTGTCAACTGTGGTACTGAAATTTATGCGCGCCGGTCGGACGAATTACCCGGCAACCAGGAAGCCCTCCAAGAACCACAATATGTATTGAAGTCGAGGCAGAAAGCTCCAATGCGGACATCTTGCGCGGAATTCGCAGTCATTCGCAACCCCGATATCGCAGGGATCAAAGTCAAGGCCATTACCGAAACATGGGGTGGCAGTGTGGGGATAAAACTTGTAGAAATGAAAAAGGTAAGTGCTAAATCCCTGCTGAAAACAAGAGACGTGACCCTCAGAGGATTCGGACACACTAGAACGGTACCACTAAAAGGAATAGACCCGCTATTTTCCGCCGACCAGGTGGAAACTGGGGTCTTCAATATTCTACGGCTCCCCCATGATATAAGAAGTAGAGTCAAACTCCAAAATGAATGGCTACGGGACCTAGCCCAGCCTCGTGACCTTACCGGCAGCGTATGCAAAAATGCTGCTTTGGTAGATAAGGTCATAGGCAAGGCTCATAGATTGCCAGGCCGGCAGGCCTAAGGAATGGCTCCAAGTCCTGAAATGCTCTAACTGTGAGAAGCTAGGGCAAATTGCAATGCAAAGACCCTCACCTTAAAGGAAAACGCTGCTTTCCCTGCGGCACACTTGCACACATTAAAGGCCAATGTCCGAGGGAATCTCCTCACTGCTATGCTGGCAGCGCGGGCGGCCATTCGGCGGCAGTCCAGTATGCTCTTAGTACACAAAGGCACTAGACACTCGTTTGGAAGGACGCAAAAGACATCGAAAAATATAACGGACAATTTAAAGAACTTGCCCTCCTGCCTTCATAAGGCCCAATCGACGACTCGGCATTCGTGCTCATCAAAGATGGCTGGATAACATGATTAAGGTCTGACAAACAAACCTTAATCGCAGTAGGGCTGCTCACGACTTGTTAGCAGCAATAACAGATAAGTTAGGAAATCGTTAAAGATATTGTAGAACAAATTGTTGCATCTTCGGAAGGCTGGGTCACGGGCGCACAGTATCTAAACGGAATTATGAAGACAAAAGAAGTCTTGGAGACACAACTGTCAATATCCCTCTACCAGACGAAAAAAAACTAGTAAAGATAGATAACAGAGATCCACAGTCAGCCCGACGCTGAATCAACCCGCATTTAAATCAGTTTTAATACACTGATCTACAGTGTCCGTGCGTCTGAAAAAGCTTTTTCCCCATTTATATAAAAAAAAAGGTAGATAGGTAGGTAGATAGGCAAGTAAATAGGCAAACCTAGGGGAGATGGCCTCCTACAAGGCGCGTCCCCAGGTGGCGGATAGGGGAACGCCGCCAGACATGGCAAACACCGGGAAATTAAGATACCCGCCGCGGACCAACCACACAAAAGAGGCTTGCCCAGGGCGAACGAGGACTTCAAGTCCTAACGACCAGGTTGAGACATAAGATCGCGTGCGCGTTGCGGAACGTTCGAACTCAGGACGCAGAAGCGGCCGGAGTTCTGGAGTGAAAGGCCTTGGTGAGGGTACAGGTTTCAAACCGGATTTGCACTCCAGGCCGATGGATAGTATGGGAGCCCGAGGCAGCTTCGCCACCATCTTGGCTGCTCTATCTTTCACTGTAGGGGGGTCGGTTAGCCTGATATTAAGGCCTACTTTTGCACTGATGGCACAAAGCTTATACATGTTGCAGAGTGGCCCTGAAAGGTTGGTCGGTTGGATGACCCATCAATCCCGAGGATGCTATGGTACCCGATGGCGCCCGGATGAGGTTTCATCGGAATCCGGAGGATACACTGCCGAGACCATATTATGCTTAGTACCCCCTGAAGGATAGTCGCCAATGCATATGCCGTCTTAGAAAGAAGTAAAGCGGCGACATCGGAGATAAGTAAAGGATGAATACAGAAAAAAACAAATATGGAAAAAGCGAATGCAAATTAGACGAAAAATCAAACGGAGAGTCTAGCAGTGGTAGCCAACCTGTTCAGAAGGGGCGGCCCCGCCAGAACACCAACGGAAAATTCCAAAAAAATTGGGTTCCCAAGCGTACGACGCAACGGGACCAGAAGGGGCGACACGCCTAAAAACGAAGAACGTGCCCGCGAACAAGAAAAGAATGACTGATGCGATAGTTTCACCAACCAACACAGGTGACATAAATCCCGAAAACAAGAGATGAAAGGAGCCCAAAACAGGGATACAGGACGAAACAGGAAAGAAGGCGTGCAGAAGCATATCGGACTGCTCGACTTGCTGAGCGTGACGCACATGAACACGCCGTGCGAGATCAAAAGTAATATCTCTCGTCTAATTAAGCCAGCTAATGTGCTGATCAAAGCCGGTAGGGAAAGAGAAAAGGCCGATCGCGACAGGCGGGAGGGACATTTTGAAAACAAGCTACGATGAGGCCGTCCTAAATGCCCTGAGGGCCGGTATCTCTGCGCTACAAGAGCAACGCACGTATGGCCAAGACAATCAAAGTATACGAGCAGGAAGGGACCTCCAGAACTGAGTTTGGGACACGAAACGACGGATCACGGCGGTCTAACTTGCACCAGATGCAAGAAACTTTTGGATAAACAGTAATTAAAGAAAATAGAGGAGAAGAGAGAGGTCAAGAGGCTGGACGAGATCTTAGGTTTTAGATCCCAGGCCTTATTGTGCTTGTAAGTCCCACACTAGTCACTGAATGGTTGCAGTGGCGAACTAATGCTATCAGCATTATCCGAAACGCCCGGAAAAAAAATGTTAGATTAGGTTATCGCAGGAGAAGCGAAACTCCTACCGGGCGCGTCCGCAGGTGGCGAATAGGGGAATGCCCGCCAGACATGGCGGGACGGCACACCTCGCAGACGGATAGTGCACGAGCCCGGGCGTTCTAGCCAAACTGACACCTGGCTGCTCTCATCTATTATATAATCTCGGTTAATGTTTCAGTGCCGGCTGACGAGCGGTAGGGACTCTGCAGCATCTTGCAAAGGGCTTCATAGAGGTTATGCGCCGAGAAATCCCGTCCGCTACATGGCCGCTGATCCTTACCCGCGAGAAAGTCACAAGGGGACCCCACTGAACCAAATAAACACTGTATGAGGAAAAACCGAGATTATGAATAAACAACCAAAAAAACGCTGATAGAGTATGGTCGACGACAGAGTGTTCGCGCCCAGCAAGTACGGAGAGGCTCTGGAGGAGCAATAGGAGGACCGGATCGCGTCGGTCAATCCGTTCAAGGGTGGCGGGATAATCAAGACACCGACACAGGCGTAGCGAGGCTCAGCTGAAGACACGGTAAGTGAGTCGCCGGTACCGTGCGTAAGATCAAGTAAAACAATTAGTCTAGGTAGGGTGATACCACAGAAAACAACAGGGCATTCGAATCCTAGGAAGGAGACGACTGGTGAAATCATGCCGCCAGCCACGCTGAGCACGGCAAGAGGAGTGCAGGAAGATGGTAAAAAAGCCCCGTATGTGGTAACAGTGGAAGCCATCAAGACGAGGAGAAAAGAGAATGCCAGAGTCGCCAAGCATGGAGGGTGTGGTTAAGGTGGCCGAAGTACTGCTAGAAACCAGGGAATACCAGCTGGATGATGCAATTATGGCATTGGAGAATGAAATAGTTAAGGGACTATTGGGAAATAACACCAGGGTAGGTATCAAAAAGTCAGTGAATTCACTCCCGAGATTCATCAGCAAGTTGAAGAGCGCGAGAATGAATAGGGAAGGTAATGAGGAAGTCACAAGAAGTAAACGTTGGTAAAATGCCGCTGGCAACGGGGAGTTCCCAACCACATTTACAGGACAAACGTGAGCAACAGAGTACGTTGAAGCCAACAAGAAGAAACGAGATACCGGAGGCCAGTTCAGTCCGGGATCTCCTAAAAAGGAACACTGGGGAGTCGCAGAATTCAAAGCGGCCCAGTCCACAACTGTGAAATTGCTCACCATTACAGAAAAATAGAGGAACACGCACAAAGAAATCAAGCAGTGTGCGGTGATACTTAACAACAAGGGTGAGAAGTTCGCTGACCTGATCGAAAAAAGAGTTATGGCGGCTTTAGCGAAGGAGGAAAAGATCCGTCATGCCACACAAACCCGGGTGGCTGACGAAGTCCGCAGGCTGTGGAAACGCATGCTTGATCTGGGCGAGCAGCTGGTCAGTGGGAAAACCCAGACCGAGAAACTCATTCGGCAAAAATACAGGCAGGCAACAACCCTAAAAGAGAACCTCGCAGAGTTGCAGGAGCAACTTGCAACAGCCGAGGAAACTATACGAGAAACGTACGAAGAACTTACGATGATAGACGCTCCGGACGGCATTCGACGCAACAATGCAGACTCCGCCGCCTAACGTGGTAAAGTTGCTGGCACCGAAACGCGTAGATGAAGTGAACTTGGCGAAGGGACTAGTTTAGATCAGCGGCCGAGAGTGGCCAAAACGAATTTACATGAAGATAAAGTTTATGCGGAACACTATTCCAGTTAAAACCGCGAGAATAGTTATCAGTCGTAAAAGGAGACGCTAAAGGTAGCACTACTTTGCGACACCTTGAATCCCAGTTTCCGGCCCTCAGGAAGCTCAGGGAGATGGAAAAAAAGTATAGCATGGCATGGCCACACTCGTTAGGTAGGACAGCTTTGAAATGCTGGCAACAGAAGAGGGAATCAAAAAGAGCGACCTGTCAGTGGCAGTACCGCAGACTCTGGTGACCGCTGTAATATCAGTGGCATGCAGCCCCCGTGAGGCTGTCCAGATCCTACAAAAAGCATTGCATGGACTAGCAGACAGGCCGGTGAGGAGTAAGGAAGATATCATTGACCCTGCCGGAAGCTCTCGACTTGGACTTCGGATAAAAAATGGCGAAGTGCTGCGCCAAAGACACCGTGGACACACATCAGATCTGCACTCGCGAGAAGGGGGCAGTAACAATTCAGGTCAACGGTGAAGCCACGGGCGAAGACGCAGAAAGGAAAAAAGACAAATAGAGAAGAGGGCGTCAGTAAAAAAAGAAAATACCGTTGTAATCAAAAACGACGATGGGAAATCATACGCCGACACTCTTAACGCCCTGAAGGCTTCGGTAGACCCTCTCTACAACGGAGTGGTAATGAAATTCATAAGGCAAACGACATGTGGCGGAGCACTAATACGCATCAGGGAGTCGAAGAAAAGCGGAGAAGTTCACAAATGGGTCAAAGGACAAGGGCAAAGTGAAAGCGACGCTGATAATAAAGGATCTCCACGACGAAACTGCAGACGAGAAGACTCGACCGGCACTACACACGCTGTTAGACAAGGCTGACACACACATTCAAAGCCAAACGGAATTAAAGACTCCGATTGTCAGTACTCGTAAAGGATGCGGCAGCAGCTCAAAACCTAGTTGCGAAAAAACGCTTGAGGGTCGGATGGACACACGAATGACGAGTATCACTGTGAGAGACATTCGGGAGATGCTATAATTGTCTCCTAAAAGGTCATTTTGCAAAAAATTGTAAGGAAGCCAAAAGAAAGACGCCGAATGCTACAAGTATTGCGAGGAAGGTCCCTTGCAAAAGAGTGAACTTATGCATTGAGCGCATGCCCATCGAAAGAAGCAACAAGCAGAGCAGACGAGGGAATCCAAAGAAAGGCACGGCCGAGGATTGGGTCCGCGAACTGGATCAAGCAACAAGAGCCAGAAAAGCTGAAGAAGCCAAGGCAGCAAGCGGCGAAAAAATCACGCAAAAGCATGCGAGAGAGATCGACGGAGGCCGCCCAGAGGAAACGGAAGAGATGGAGGAAAACAACTATGCATCCAGTTCTTAAGATGATGCAGATAAACCCTAACAGGTGCCATAACGCGCATGACCTGTTAGAGGATACAATTGCAGCGTGGCACATCGACAAGTGAGCCCAATAAGGGCATGGCAACGAAGAACAGATGGCTAATCGACGAGAGCCAACATGCTGTTATCTGGTACTGTTATCGAGGTATAATATATAAAGACAGTGACAGGGTCAGGGCTTCGTCTGGATTGAGACGTAGGCAGCTGTGGTATACAGCTGCCTACATCTCGTCCAACGTATAAAAAGCCGTATTTTTCAAGTTTCTAGATGGATTACAGACTAACGTCCCAAGCCGTCCCAGAGACTCGGGGGGGAACTGGACCCCTACCGAGTGCGTCCCCAGGTGGCGGATAGGGGAACGCCTACCAGATATGGTAGGTACTGGGTGTATGCCCAGCGCGGACCAACCAGTCTCTGGGGAACACACTGTCGTGTCAGGAGATATCCAGCACTCAGGGCCGACAGCCG
>MNPL01016471.1:1010-35948 GCA_002081605.1 Tropilaelaps mercedesae | reverse complement strand
GGGGGGGGGGGGGCGAGGGGTCGTGGAACAGCCAAGATTACAGCCAGCAATTTAAAGTTTAATTAAAATTTGCTTGCCTTGCTCCTATTCTTCGTTGTGCTGCTGTGGCTAGAGCAGCGTAGGAGGCCAGCCTGACATAGCCCTCCCTCTCCCTGGTTGCCATCCGTTCGAGGCGGCTCTCAAGTTTGTCCGCTTTTTCGCACTTTGGCATTCTTTCTCCCCGTTATCCTTCTGTTTTCTTCGTTTTCCTGTTCTTGCGTTCACTCTCTCGTTCTCTCTCCTCGTTCTCCTTATTCCTATCGTTTTCCTTGACTACCTTTGCATGCAGTTCGCTCTCCGGAGACAGACGAAGAACGTATGGGCGACGCTAACCGGCACTCGTCTTAGGCGGCAGGTGCTCGCTTGAAGAACGCAATCCTGGGACATCGTGGCGGCGCGAAACCACCTCTTCCATAACCCTGTCGTGATGCCCCCAGGGACAACTAGCGAAGTATACACAAATAGCAAGCACGCCCACATGCTGGCCCCCCTCCTCCAGTACATGGGCAGGAAGGCGGAGGAGGAGGAGGAGGGGGGCAGGATACACGGACACTAAATCCTGTCGCGCGCTCGCAGTCCGAGCTACGCTGTAAGCCGGGCAATGCTACTGAATGGTGCACAAAATGCCGTGCAATATTGGCTGGTGGTTGTGGCAGGCCACGCGCCCTGGACGCGCGTATGGGGTTACGCTCGTGATCTGGACGTCTTGACTCCCCGTGGTCTACATTGGCGATCTACAGACGTTCTATGGTATTGTAGCGTCTGGGGAACGAAGGCGGACGGCTGTAATGGAGGAAACAGGACATCGCATGGACTCGTACAGGACGACAGAGCCGTGGGGGGTTTTTTCTAGGCTCCGGGCTCAGAGATATTCGTGCAGGGGGGGAAGCGCGCCTAGGTTACGTACAATGCCTCGTGCTCCTCCTAAGCTGCTAATGCGAGCATTCATATTGACAAGAAAACCCTTAGTTTGAGAAGCGAATGAATATCTGTCCTTTCGTACGGCGTAATGCTGCGACGGCCATTGCAAGATGGCGTCCGTCCACACGGCTGCTTCTGAACACTGGATCTAGCGAGAATGCCGGAAAGATAACTCCGTAGATTTATTGGTGGTGCTTAATTTTCGGAGGTCGCAGGAGTTGGGCACCTCCGGTCTCTCCTGGGAGTATAAATGGGAGTTGCGTCACGATGAATGTGCCTTCATGGCTCTGGGACTATTTCTCGCTGGGTCCGTGGGATAATTAAATCCCGACAGCCGAATAGTGCAGGGCCATGTGCCAAAACCTGAGCTTCAACCCAATTCGCTGCCGTGCGGCATCTGCCATGGCGCAAATCGGCTGCGCAAAATAGCCGACATTTCCAGTTACGCTTTCTTTCGAATCGACCTGCGTCTCGGCCTGATAGCCGGCGCGGCACACGAAGAACGAAAATTCAAAAATTGGGGTTTGCTATAAAGTTAATGAAAAAGAATCGAGTGTACGTTTTTCGAGATAGTTCGTGCGGCGAATGCAGCTGTTGTTCGAACACTCGGTTTTCGTAGTTGTTGAAGTTCTTCTTCTTCACACATTGCTCGGAGCAGTAGAACTGACGCTACCCTTGGCCGAATAAGAACGAAGCTGACTTGTTCCCCGCTGACCTATTTGGGATCAAAGTGTAAGCGACACTTCTAGAAGGACTCACTCTTAGAGGGCATTCCATCGAAGACGTAATGCCACTCGCCAGTGACTGGGGCAATGGCCTTTTGGCTAGCGATAGCCTTAGTAGTGATATAGTTGTACATGCGGAATAAGTTTTCGCCCCTTTCTCGATTTCTAGCGAAATACCTTCAAGGGAAGCGCTGACAGCGCCTGGCATTCGCAGTATTCGAACCGAGAGAAGCGTAGCCGCCTACTGGACGCGGTGCCGATGCACCTTTGGTGCTAATCAGAGGACGCAGATCTGCTAAGAACGCCATCTGTGCTTGAGGCCGACTAACTGAAGCTTTCTTAGTAGAGAAAATTGCTTATCGACGCCAAGAGCCTGTCGACGCGCTGTCTGTGCCATTCGATTCGAAACAAACGCCATTGTGTGTTCCTAATTGCATGCACTCGATGTGTTTATTCATCTGCCAGAAAGTCCGAGGAAAAGTTCGTTCACTGAAGAAAAAGGAGCCCCAACCGCAAAATTAGAAGCACTATCAGTGCTTGCTGGCAGTTAACAAGCCGACGGTACACGCACGCACGGACGTATATTCCAGTTTGTATGCGTGTGTGTGTGTGTGTGTGTGTGTGCGCGTGTGTGTGCGCGCGCGCAAACGTACATTCTCTGTGACAGCCTCTAGAGAATCGTTTATTAAACCTGCTCCAGAGTGCGAACGCAGCTTTCGTTTCTGCCTGTTTTAAACCGACCGTGGGACTCGAATGCCTGCCAGCGGTTGGATACTTTTCTCACAGCTGCTCATCGTTACTGCAGACTACCGTATGGCGAGAAACGTAGTTCTCGCCTCAGGCCCGGCCCACATTTGGCATCGGTTCTCGACTTTCAGGGTCGTTCCATCGCTGGGCGGAAATATACTCGTATCTGTCAGAACGGGACTAATGCGCGAATGGTCTGGGGGCTGACGAGATGGGGAATAGAAGACGGCTGGCAAGGCGATTGCCGGCCTGAGTGACGGCCGCTGAACACTGTGGGGCTGGCGTACTTCATGAAACGGAACCGCGTAAAATATCTGACCAAACTGTCTGTCGGAAGGCGTCTTCTCTCTTTCGACTACGCCCACTCCCGACACCCGCGCTGTCGGGGGCGCCGGTGGCCTTCTAGCGAGAACGCTGCACGGGATGCATATCATGCCAACCAGAATAGCATTTCATGTCTGTTCTATTGCGCCGGTCTGCGTTCACGCCCGGCTCAAACTCGATAGTCGTAACTCCAAACGGGCTCCGTTAATATGTTATTACATTAGCTTTTCCAGGGGACGAGGGAGCCAGATAGAACTTGTCGTGATAGCAATTTAGCGACGTACAGCCACGACGGGTCTCCGATGAGGTAATCGGGAACAAGTGGGAGTCATTCGACCAGCGTCTGGCTACAATGGCGTATACTAACGATACCTCCTTTCGCGTACCACAAGCAATTTTGACCCAGTACAGCCCAAATTACGAGATCCAGACCAACGTCCACTTGATAGATAACGAACATGTACGCGGTGACCCGATATCGAGGAGACAAACTGATCCGATTTCCTTGCACGGTCGGCTCCGGCCTTGGCTGGTTTATTTGACATTGATTTACCAGCTCGGTTGTCAGAGACACTTCTGTGCTATAAGCAGCCGAACCCACGGGACCATCCTGCATGTTTGTTGCTGAAGTTCGAAGAACGTCCGACAACAAACATGACGTTGTCGCCGCTGTGTGACTACGGCACCATCGACCTCGATTTCCGTACATCGTAGACTGCTGTGTAACAATAATGTTTGGTCCAAAAATAAAAAATAAATTTTGCCCAAAAGTAAAGCTGGTATTCATCGATCTTCAATGTCGAAATTCGCGGTTAAAATAAGTTTCGCTAACAGTGAAGCTTATCTGCTGAATCTCATTCGACAAATAAGATCTCTAAACTGCCGTAATTTTCATTCCGATTTCATGCCGATCATTTCAATATATCGCAGAAAGCGCTTGCGCAAGGCAATTCATTAACGCAATAAATAAAACATTGATAAAAAGATAATATCGATGCAGAAAACATCGTCAACTCGTTCCTTTGCGTGATATTGGCCTTACAACCAGCTCGTCGCGTGCATCAGTGAACTATTTCGCTCAGACATTCTTGATGACTTTGAATTTCCACTTCTGCGCTTCGCAAACCTAATCAGCACACACACACACACAGTCGGCAAGTGAAGACTCCTGCGTCACATTCAAGCTCTCGCCAGACATCTTTTTCGTCGTTTTCTGCTTTATCCAGTTTCCATTCAGGTCACGAAACCACAAACAAATGCCAGAACGAACCACAGTGCAATGCCAACACGGTCGGTTTGTTACCTGGGCGAAGATCTATAGTCTAGCGTGCCAATAATAATTTCCGCTCCTTCCACAAAATATAGTCTTCTCTCTTCACTTAGAATGTCCTCGAGTACGCGCACCCTTACTCGTCCACCATTGCCATATCTGGCTCGTCTCCACGGCTCGTGCGTCAATCATAGTTTGACGTGTCACCACAAATCCTTCGACGATCCAACCGACAAATGTGTAATCAAGCGTATTTACACCTCGACAATGGCAATTCACCTCGACAATCTCAAAGGCAACTTCCGGCTGACTCCCGACCCGAACGACACGGCGTCATACCGACACAATCATCCATCCATCCATCCATCGATCCATCTACTCGCATGATGAGTGCCATGTAACACGGCTATTTCTTCTGGGTCACGCATTCAATACGACGTTGGCACTGTCAATCAGAAATTCGCGGTTATTCGCTCGCTGAAGCGGCGTCCTGTCCGTGTCGTTCGATGCGCAAGCTCATCCAAATCGTTTGTCCACTTAGTCGCCGTACGATTGACGCTCGGTCTAGTTATGGGCCCAACATAGGGCCAATGCAGGGCCATCGTAGGGCCAAACAGTCGATCGGGCAACGAGAGGAGGACGGATCCGAGAGCAGTTCATAGAGAGCAGCAGGTTCGTTCCCGATTACTTTAGTACCACGTTACTCTAGACCGTTCCCCTTAATAAGAATGGAGTCGATTACCGTATCGCCCTTGCATATACGAACACGCGAACAGAAAGCCAGAAGAGAAAAAGTGACGAAGAGAGACTGTGTGTGTGTGTGTGTAAAGAGAGAGAGAGAGAGAGGTGTTAGTTATTCTACTCCAAACCGTAGACACATTCTGCTAAGGGCGACCCTGCTGATGGCGTGACCATTACCGACGGCCGCAGTTGGCAATGTCTCGTCCAAAGGCACTTTCTTTCGTCCGAGCAAGACACATAGACGGTCAGGCATCTCAATTCTGTCCCTGGAGGACGGGGGCAAAAACGAGAAGTAAAAATATGAGATTGCTTCCTGTATACGAGATAGCAGCGTCTCGACGTATTCTCCCTTATGGATGTGTATGTAATATATGATAGACCTTTGATCGTAGATCTGATACTTGGAATAGGTCGCCTGACCCGAGGTAGACGGCGCATCCTGTCTCCGTTTCGAGGCCCTCCTCCTCCTCCTCCTGCACAGAGAAAGAACGAACATCTCTGACAAATGACCGAATGTGTGATCCAACGCAGACTGTGCCGCTCTCTGCCGGAAGTTGACGTGCACGATAACTTTAACAGCTAGAACAGAATCGCACAGCAGACCTGCTTGACCACTTCGTCTATTGTATTCGTGGAAGTTCTGTGTTGAAAACCGACAACAACCATCGATAACTCTAAACGGGGTCGATCCAGGCAGCGTTTCGGCGGGATACGTTTCGCTTTGCGGCGCGCGTCCTGTCAGTAGACGGATGTGTGCACCAAATAATCATCGTGTTTGTGATAACCGCGCGCGCTAGATGATGCACAGTGCCAGTTTCCCTCGACGCCGGAAGCAATACCTCGGACCTAGTTCGCTCTCCTCGTCCGTTGCTTCATCGTTACAGCCGAATGCGTCGTGCGACCACCACCACCACCAGAAATATCCGGACGTTGCCAGACTGGCGCGGAGAGAGAGAGCCTGAACAAACCTATCAGGTAGTAATCAGCGACCATTCCTGCTTCTAGGCGAATAGACCGCTTTAGATGTTCTGCAACTCACACGGCATCGGTGGTCTATCGATGGACCGTTCGCGAATGCACGCTGGCACTCGAAGCGTCTGCTGGGCGAAGCGTCTACGGACGTCGATGAGCTGGTCATTGAGGACCAGAGAGATGAGAATGGGGGCCGCCAGAAAGGGATGGCCCACAGTTGGGTCTGGCGGCATCGACGAGAAAGAATGCCGACCAGGCCATCCGGTAGCATCCAGGCACCGCACGGCCTCCAGTACCGCGTAGATCTCCACATTTTTGCTGCTATTTCGCTTCGTATCCGATGCTACTCCTCGTCGGCAATATCCAACGGCCAGAAGAGATCGGAAGACGCGTTGACGTAACCAGACCACGTACAACGGAAACGGGAGAAACAAGAAGAAAGAATGAAAACGCGCTACAAACGTGAACGAGTGCATTATATATCTACCCATCAGTTGGTGTGGGCCACTTCGGCCCGGGGCTTTGGCCCATCCCGCCGTGGGCTTCCGGGGGAGAGAGATACCGGGTGGTTCTAGTCCGTTCTGGTGCGTTTGGCCCGATAGAGCGACTCACCATGTGTCGGCTGTTGATGAATAAGGGAAACTCCATTGTAAGACGTCATTGAGAGGTACAGCTTCATGTTGAGAGAAAACTTCGTGAAGAGAGATGGACAGAGAAGATAAACGCAGACAAGAAATGCCCACAAGAAGAACATTAATCAATAGGTCAAATATGGGCACAGGTCCGCGTGAAAAGGTCGAGGAATCGTCACAAGGAGATAAGAAAGGAAGACGTTTTCTAGATGTTCAAACGAACAAGTAGGAAACAGTTAACTTGTTTGATTCGTCGTCGACATGAAAAAATTCGCAGCGTTGTACGATGCGGATGAAGACTCAGCTACTGCCCATATGTAGTGTAGGGCCTCAGTCTGTAGGCGTGCTCTTGTTCCTGCACTACTTTCGGTAGTCGTATTATCAGCGTATATCTCGTCCATAACTAACGACGATACCTGCGTTCCTCTTTGGGGTTCGTTTGGCGCGTGACAAATTAGCGCGTAATTTCGCGTGCCATTTTGGTTGTGCATTGATTCCTATAATTAGTAGAATGGCCTCCATTGATTAAGCTGCAATAACTTTCTTGGTATCGAAGAAATTGTATGTGCGTTTTCCTTCAGCGATCATAGAATCATCTCTCGACGAGGACAATCCCGTTTAAGTAGGGCGCACTATTCTAACCGGCTCGCTAATTCCTTGGGTGACTTTTCAGTTTACGTCAACGATTTCGTCCTCGAGTCCAACCTGCCCATTGACCTGAGCAGCGACCCGTCGCCCCAGCCGACATACGCAGAACTGCAACTATTTTTCGTCCGCTATTCTTCTCTCTGTTGAGAAGTCAACTAAGTGATTCTCCTCGCCGAAGGACCACGCGCCCTTACGACTGCGAAGCCCGACTAGAACGGCGGTCGGTCGGTCGGTCGGTCGGTCGGTCGGTCGGTCGGTCGGTTGACAGAATGGCTGCCACTTCACGCTAATGAGTCAGTTGAGATCAGGCCGTATGTCCGCAAACTCGGCGAGTTCAACACCAGACTAGAGCGATGGGCACTTGCGATGCTTAAGGATAATTAACGCAGTGACAATCTTCGTACAGCGCAAAGCTGTCCTGCATGCGTGGAATACCACGTGGAAAGCCACTCCTATTGACGTTGGATGCTCGAACATCGAGAAAGGCCCCTTCTATTTTTAGTAGTCTCGCAATAAATCGCATAGCCACATAGAGCCGACGCCCAATGAACTGATGCAAATGAGGGAACATTTACTCTAGTCGGTGGTATTTTTCGTACTTTCACGGGTGCCAGACTATCGGTGCGGTGCTCCGGCCAGGCCATCCAATTTAGTAGTTGCCATGATTCAGAATTGAGTACATTGTGACGAGATGATCATGATGCGTTGCACCAGTAAATTACGTTCGCCGTCATGGCGTGCCAACCTGTCGGCTGTTGGACACTATAATGGGACATATTCGAAACAATCAAATGTCTCTCCGACAGAGAGAAATTAGTTAAGAATCTCCACGTGTCGCGACGGGTTTGAGGGGGTCGCTGTTTCGCTTAACATGTGTGTTTAAGGTAAAATAAAAACTCGAAATTCTGCTAGACGTGCAATACAGAATCTGCCGACAGCTCAGCGGGAACGAAACCTTCATCGGCCAAGACTTCTGCAGATGAGAGCTGAACAGTTTTTTTTTCGTATGATTAGCCGAACATAAACCACCAACATTTCTTGTTTATTTGATAGGTCGTTATTTTGATGGTGATAGTATTTTGATGATGCATCAACCCAGTAGCTCATTCGAAACAGTTTTGGACTCTCTCTGGTCCGCAATTCCTCTGACCAATAAGCGGTTCGCTTCTATCCTGAGTTAGGTTCGGATTACGACAGGTTGTTGTGATCTGATGACACACGTAACGGTTGGTCTGGGGTCACTTTCCTAGGCCTAATTCGTATCAAATCAAATCTCTCTAACCAGTAAGAGGTTACGAAATGTAGATAAATCGTCATCGACTACCAACAGTGAATGATCAAGGATTTTCATTCATTGCTTTACAAAGTTCAATTTCTCTTCCCGTGGGCAAAATTAACGTACACACACACACACACACACACACACACACACACATATACACACGAACACCCATACGCATACAATCACACATAGCTAGTGGCACGCGCGAATCAACAATGACATGAAAATTTCTATCAAGGCAAAGAAAACGCAAATCCCGCCTAACATTTTCTGGATGTCGGTCACGCGGTGCCCTTTACAGACCCGTAACGCTCACCGTTTATGCGTATGGGGTATTTAGCCAAACGCACAAACAGATCAAACAACGATTTAGCTTAGCCCTTCGTTACAGGCTAGCAAAAGAAGCTTACAACTGGATGACCCTCAGGACGACGGAAATGCTTGATTAACGAGTGCATAGTATGTGTAGATACTTTACTTAGAATTCGTAGCGTCTCGAATCGTTAAGGAAATATTCCAGTGAGGACTAATCAGGAGATTACATGAGACCAATTATGCCGTTTGTCACTTTAATTAGGTTTCTGCAAGGTAAACGGGATTTTATCCTACAGATGAGCGACGATCTGCTCGTTATTGCGAACATGCCATGTCACTCTGTCGTTGGCATATTAGTTCATCGAATATTTATTATTAAATATTAAGTCTTTATATATATATATAATTCAAAGCCGTATTATTAATGAATGAAGGAATAAAAATGAGCGTGCAACAAAGTGTCACTCATGTACGTATTATTTGGTAAAAGATTTCCAGTAAATGCATCATGTCTAAGAAAACTCTCCATGGAACCTTTAACTTATTAGAGCAGCATTCACGAGTGCGACCTTTATCTGACAGCCTCCATCAAATCTATAGTTAATCCTACAGGACGTTTCTTATGCTTCTGCGCCACGGACAAGGACATTTTGAGAGGAAGGCCATCCTGGACCAAGGTGCCCAAAGCCACGTGATTAGCTCAGTATATTTTTTGGTATCATGTTAACCGGTTGGGTAGAAACCCTAGCGCGCCAAAGGTGTGACATGTTACAAAACATTTTGCCGACACGAGGTGTTCAAGTGCGCTAGAATATCTGAGGTTGAGGTTAGCCTTCTAAAGCTTACTGAAGCTTACTGTAAAGAATTCGTTCAGAGACAAGTCATTTCGAAAAAGCGAAAACGGCGTAATGTAGTTTGGTCTCGTGCGAAAAGAACTTCGTGATAGCTGGAGTCCACTTACGTGTTTCCACGGAAACAATTCACCGCAAGGTCGCACATCCCTGGACTGCTCGACTCGTGAAGGAAATGTCGTTTTACTGATGAAAACGTCATCGCTTATCAAATACATCAGTTAGTTTGTACTTCTACTATCCTTTCATGAGACATCGGTAGTCGATCATAAACTAATTAGTACTTGAATACGGATTTTTCAAGCGATAGCCGGATTTCAAAATTAGCCTACGTATTAGAATAACAACGATAATAATAATCATCATAATAGTAACACCTATGCGTAATATGAAGGCCATGTCAATCTGTTCAACTGCAAAGCTATATCAGAAGCCTTCACGGACTAAAGCGGGTAACTAAATCCGATTGTGGCCTGTTCCTCGTAAAACGATAGACTCAGACTGTTTTTTTTTTTAAATCAGAGAAATTATGCGTTTTGTTACACAATCATTACACACTGCTGTCGTCCTGTGTGTTTGGTGTGCCCCAGAAATAATTACGAATGCATTTCTGTGTGCATATGCCTACGCAAGCGTTCGGAAAACGAGGACAGAAATTCCGAATCGGCGTTACAACACAGCTAAACTTTATCCTCTCTACTGTCAACAGCGATTGTTTACGTGTCCCCATTATCAAAGCAACGTAGCTGTAGATATTTGAGTGGCGCTTTCTTTGCTCGTCAATTAATAATTGTTTCATTAGAATTGTTCGCTATTTGAGTCTGCCTGAAATCTACGTATAGTTGTTACTCAAACGTGGAACACGACCCTGTGTAGCTTTCGGTCTGATGTCTTCGCGTAAGAAAAGGCCATATTTTAATAAGGTAACGCGTCTATATGCAAATTCGCTTATTACGTTCGTTGTAAGCATTCTCCTTACCGAACGTTACCACCGCACATGTGTGGCTTTTCACTGTATTCATGTTTGGCACCTCAGATCGCTGTACCATCCGTTCGTGGCACTACCGTAAGCAAGTTAGTATTGAGTAACTTGAACGAGAGTTGAATCACCAGAGCGGCTGGCCTAAGCGTTTGCGCCTTTTACAACGTTATTGTCCACGTTTCTCGTCGTTGTGCGCTCACATCTGATCCTCGCCGGTCTGAAGCTGCCGTGACGCGGTCCGAAGCTCAGTTTCCTGACTTGCGTCAGTCTTGCGAGCTAAGCTCGAAAATGGAGAAATGACCACCCTAGCAGCGTGACCGCCCCCGGCATTCGACGATGGCACGCCTCGTAAACTTCAACCAGCCGCACGCACACATTCGACGTGAAGGCGAAACGAGATAGGGTCGGATTTTACGGGCCGGTAAGCGGCCGACGGTTCGGGTTCCGCTAACGTTTGTCCCAGAATTGGATTTAAATACGAAGCACGTTCCCAACGTCCGGCGCTCACAGGAAGCTTTGTCAGGCCCTGTCGGCCCGATGGGGACAAAACAACGAACGCCCCTTTTTGTCCTGGCTGCCTTCTCCCTTCACCTTCTGCTTTGCCTGATTCGTGCCCGTGAAGAAGCTAGAATATGTATAGCTCAACACGACGCATCAGCGTGTCGCCCGCTAAAACGTGGAACACGGAAGGTTGCAACTGCAGGCCGAGTCGGGCGCTCGCGTGCAAACAGCGTGAGATATTCTATTTTTCCAGTCGCACCTTCGGCTGTTGTCGGAATAGTCAAACAGGTTTGCCCAGCGAACTGTCGCGTAGGAATTCGCCGCTATTCGGCCGAGATCACCTGAATGCATAACCTGGCTCGACCTATTGGTCATCGTTGGAGAAGAAGGGAAATCTACAGGAACTTGGCACGACCACATTATCTCCAGGTCTCTGGTGGTGATGCGTTGACTTGTTGTTGTTGTTGTTGTTGCCACCGCTTGGTGACATGACGCGACGCGTTTATGGGGACGGCGGGGACGGCGGGGGTGGAGATGTCGCTGAATGCATTACGACAGCCAGAACCCTGTGACACCATTTCGGTTGGACCATTTTCGACGGCTTTTCGAGCCAGCGTCGTCCCTTGTCGTCATCTGTGTCAGCCTGAAATTAGGTTGTTGTCGTGCGTCGGCCGCCACTTCGAAGCGACGGCGTCAGTGCCCACAGAGCGTATCTGGGTCGAGCCAATAGGGAAGGTGGCGTACGAAAGAGGAAACTTTTATTATAGTGTTTAAATATTGATTGCTACGATTTGCAACATCCTCTAATGAAGGTCGTTTTCGTTGTTGGATGCCTATTCTCGACTGGTTCTCTCTCGTTCTCCGTTCTTCCTTTGCACTTGGGATTTCTCCATGTTTCTCCACTATGGCTCCAGTGTTGCTGTTGCGTTAATACCACTTCCCATGCAAATGGCCGTAATGTCGGTTTCGACCTTGCACCACAGCCGACATGCATCAGGGCACCATCGGATGCCTGCGTGGAAACTCGCAGCGACCTCGTGACCTTGAGGCGCTGGAAAAGCTACCACGAGGAACGGCGACTGAAGCACGAACGAATCGCGCGCTGCGTTCGACTTGTAGGTAGCAATGGTAAAGGTAGGCCTGAATTTGCCGGCTGGAGATCAGCCACTGAGGGGAGCGTGGGTCAGGACTTCTCCAGGACCTAAACTGCTGGGCCAGGTTATGCGTTCATCCGGTCTCATTATTAGTAGCTCGTGATGCTACGCTGATGTAGAGTGTGCAACATCGATGATGAAGTTCGCCCAGTCTCCATTTTTCCCTGCGGTCTGATTCGATATTAATGGCTGCAATTAACCGAAATTAATTGAACCGGCCTCCGAGTTCCCCGGTGATTCTTCACTACCAAGAACACGACTACCGAATGTTGCCGTTTACAAATTAGGCCGTACATTCGGCCGTACATTCGGCCGACGGCAAGGTCCAAGTTTCCGGGTGGTCCCTCAGTGCAGGTCACGAGGTTTCAGCGAGAAAAAATCTCACCAGTTGATGTTACCAGAGCGTGTGATTTTCATGTCATTGTCCGACATTGAGTTACCGACAGGAAACGGCGGGCTTGGCCGGATGAGCAAACGAAACTATCCAGCAGATCCGCTTGTTTGATTAGTATAACAATGTAGACAGTCACGTTGCTACGAGGAGATCGCGCATGGAACCGGTCCTAAAACTGCCTGCCCGTACCGGCGAATTGTTGGATACGTGCGCGTGTTTGTTCGTCGTTATACATTCTAAACAAGAGCGCCTGCCGCGGAAGGTCGTCTGGAGAAGGAGAGACGCATTTGAGGGCTGATAAACCTAACATTATTATGTCTAGGTCATATCCAAGTCTTCAATGAGAGTGTCATGCACACCTATCTATAATGACAGTTAGCTGGTCATATAAGACGCTGTCGGTAGCTGCTACAGCGCGTTACGCCAACGAACAAGGTCGTTCCAGACCCCACAATGGAAGGCAACGCGCTAAACGCGCTCGAGTTGCAAGAATGTGTAACTTAAGAACCAACACTGCGGTCAATAATACTCGCAGGTAGGCAAACAGCACAACGAAAGGTCATTGATCAGACAGACTGACAAATGTATCGAGCGGATATCCATAGCGAATCGACGAAGCCGTACGCTCTTAATTCGGCCAGCCGACGCACGTGGTGCACAGTCGTACGCTTTCCACGCAGATATTGCCCCCAACATCACCATCGTTGGCAAGCGCGCGGGGGTTCAAAATGTACGCAGGCTATGCTACTGCGCGCGGATTGACAAACATTGATCCGCAAACAAAATCGAGCCAGCGACCCGCACGCCAGCCACCTGCATGCACGTATATGATCGTGCACGATCTCTGTTTTCTCTGTTTGACTACAATGCGGACCGCTGTGGTACGCCGAACCGTTGTTTGTAGAGTCGAGCGAAAGCCCACGAGGTCAGCCGGCACACACGGATGTGACAAATGACACGATAGCGGCGCTCGCTTAAGGACAGCACGGACAGCTGCGACCCTGATACAGCCGTTGGCGATTTTTTTTCTAGTTCAAATTTGTGGGTCTCGCCTATCCGCCACGGCCGCGCACGGACGCTCAGGGAAACTGCTCGTGAATCAATAAAATAATACGAGCGAGCACTAATACACTTTGTGTTCGAATTCAAAATTTGGCGGGCTGAGTTCCGGCCTCGTGCTGTGGCGCACCTTTTTTCGGAACTGTGCGCGTACCTATGCCGCAGAAGACGCAGACAATTCGTTCATGCTGCATTCGTACATAAAAACAGGTCGGGCGGGCCACGCGTTGTGAGTGACACGCGCTGTATGCGTGTATGACGCGCCGCTATTCGAACAAGGACAGCGGAAGTCATTGTGCTGTAGCGTTGTACACCGCAAAATCCTGCTCGAGACGGCTATTCCCTTTGGGGAATCGCATCGATTGACATCGTCGAGTTTTATCCTGCAATCGGAGCTCGATTGCAGGAACTCGGGCAGCGCTACGCAAGCATACGCAAAACGATCAAGCGTCTCGAGGTGGGTGGGTCACTTACAAGACGTGTGCAGTTGGTTGTGAACTCTTTCTGCCAAAGTGTGAGTAAAGCGCAAGGCGTCATTTTTTCCATACAATGTAATGGAGTCGGAACTTTAGATCAAACCGTTTTTCTCCCGCTTGCTCGCTACTCGCTCGCTCGTTCGTTTGCCGAGCCGTTTTCTTGCGGATGTCTATACTGCTACGCACACCTCTGGGCTTTCACGGTACGTACATGCCAGTTAGGCAATCAATCAAGTTAACATGATGAATGAGGATGCCACAAAGTTCTATCTACTTGAGACTTGATATTCCCATGACGTCGTGTTAACGTTTTAGGTGCGATTTAGCGCAAGTGCAAGGCGTGGCCTTGTGTGTAGACGGGTATGCACACGGAACGATGTCCTGTCATAGATGCATCGTCGAGCACACCTTCAGGTGGCAAACAACGCCACCAGGCAATCCTGCTACTATTCGCTAAAGTTCGCCAGTTTTGGCATTTATCGTAAGAATCATCGAGTGCATTATGGCTGAGCCCCAACGGATGGCTGAATTTTTCGTCGAGATTTTGGAGACGTTGATTCGAGCTCCATAGCAAATAGATAACTGGCCTGGCACGCGAAAGTGGTTCAATCACACCTAATCGAAAATCCGGTGAAGGGATGAAGGTCGAATTGTAAATATTATGGCTTCCGTGCCGACGACGAAGCAAGTCATGCAATCGTGCCCTTCAGTATGACGGGGCACGCGCTCGCTGACTGCCAATCAGCCAAATGAAAGGCACTCTCATAAACCCCCTGCGGCAAATAACGGAGCTGTCGACATATTACGAACGCTCGGCCAGAACGAGATTGGAGCAGTTCTAAAGACAGTGTTAGTAACATTCGGGTCAAGCTGACCCTTCCGGACGGTCGGAGAAACGTTTGTTTGATAGCTGGTTACAAACGAGTAATCGGCATCGACCAATTATAAATGTATTTCTCATGTAAGAAGCCTAACAGTTATCAAATGGAAGTCATATTATGACTAGCCAAAGCCCGATGGACGTTCTGAAGTCGGTAAGTTCACGTTCCACCCCCGTCGCGGTTCGTTTGCTTGTCGCGGTCATTTTATGGACATTTTATGGATAACCCCCTGCCTGTTTGCTAAGGCAGTGGAATCTTTTCGCCGGTTCGGCATTACAAATGTTTGTGGACAATCAAGCAACGAAATCACCAACTGGATCACATGGACGAGCTATTTAGGGAAGTGCAACTTTGTGAAGCATTATTATGAATTATTGATAGGTAATATGTAGAAGACTGAAATAGAAATTCTATCTGTACTACATTAGATTGTGAGACGTATCATGGGTAAGGACCTGCAAATGAAATGCCGGCTCATTGTCCTTCCAGCACAGGACTCGAACTCCTCAAATTTCCATGACAAAATAGCAGAACGGAAGTTAAGGTGACTGCGTACGTTGCATTCAGTTTGCTTGTTCATTGAATAGAACACTCAGTCTCTTTCCAGTACGTTTCAAAGGAGAATTACAAGTGCCCTTATTTCGGTTGTTGCCCTCACTTTGCATGTTGGCGAATCGGATGGCGCTTTTGTGCTGAACAAAACAACATGCAAATGTGCATTGTGCAATCTACCAAGAATTTTCTATATAATGAGTGAACGTGCAAAACCTCGTTCTCTATTTGCATAACATCAACAGCTTGGGAGGGGGGGACAACGCGCGCTATGACATTTCGAAAAAGCATTCCAAACAAGAACAATGACCTGGTTAGTGTTCCGCCGTCTAATTGTGTGTAACACCTACTCAGAATCCCTCGTATCTATTCGAACCGCTTTGGCATTACCAGTTTTTGAATCACACCACTGAGAAAGTTCTACGTTGGCCAACGGCTCTCTAATCGAGGGCTGGTATTTCCGGTGTTTCGTTCCCTTCCGGGGGGAGGTCAGGTCGAAGGTGGTCGAAGGTAATCAAATCGATACGTCGTTGCCATGCCGGCTAGCCCCAGGGCCCCCGGCATCGTCCCCCGGAGCTGACGTCCCCTTCCATCGTTCGGCCGCTCTGCCATTATCGGCGCCACGCTCGCTCGGCTCGCAGAGTCTACATTCGGCTCCATCTTCTCCATCTCCCCGATGCCCCCTTCGAGCTCCTCAAACATGTGCCTGATCGCATATCCACAGTACATCAACCCCAAATCCTCGACTTTCGCCGGCGTCGCGGCTGTACACAACGTTGTCTCGACCCGGTCTGTGGAAAGCCGAGGGGCAGTCCCCTCACAGCGGCAGCTTTGCCCCCCGCATCGACCAGCCCAGCACAACGCACTTTGGCACAAGTGACTCCCGGGACCTCCCAGCTGAAACGACCACCAAAACAGCTTCCCTCGCCACCACCAGCACCACCACATCGCCGCCGTCCCGGTCCGTCGAGTGAACCTGACTTGTGCAGCTGTTCGAGATTGAGAGGGAAATAATAATCCGAGTTTTGATTCTTTGACAGCAAATAAAATCCTCTTGAAACTGCCCCCGTCTCAGCAGTCTCCCTGGCGGGGGGCTGCTAGTGTCGCATGCCGGAGAAATACGGAGAGCTACGGATGCGGATGCACTCGTGGCGTTCTTTGTCTCGCGAATGGGGAATCTGCCTGTCAAATGGGAAGTGTTCACCAAAAACGAATTGAAGCTCATTTGTGCCCGATGCCACTCAATACCGTCATGCGCGTAAGGGAGCGCGTGTATTTGTATAGATCTACGTGTATGAATATAGGAAGATAGGGCCATGTCACTGGACTGAAAAAACTAGAGAAGAATGAGGGGCCAACGGGACCGAATGGTGCGCACTGACCACACTTCGAAACATTCGAGCTATGCTTAAAAGCGGATTTTCTCGTACGTCGCCTTCGGTACTGTTCGCGCGATGACCTCGTTGTCCGAATCACCTTGACCGTCAAAACTGACCGGAGTGCAGTAGCGGACATCAGTACGATGACTACAGCCAGCGCCATGTTTTTGGCGCGTGAATTTAAAATCTGTACTTCATGTAGGTCGACCTGCGACCGCCTTCGGCTGTGCACTCTGCTCGAATATTGGGTTGGGTAGATCGAACGCCTTGATGGGTCTGTGGTTGCGCGAGACACATTTTGAATGAAAAGTAGATCCTAAAATGGCGCGACACACCGGCGGTTCATCGGGTGAAATTCGAGAGTGTAGCTCTGGCCCCGTTGGCCCTCTTCATGCTTCTCTGGCCCGGCCCGGCCATTCTTCTTGCTTCAACGCTTCGCCCTGGCGGGTGCGCGCATAGTGGATTAGATTAGACTTCGGAGTAAAAGCGATCAGCTGTCAAACAGCGCCCAACGACGGGGCGGATAGTTGCGAAGCCAATGGTGGATGTAACGTGCATTAGTAACCTCCATTAGTAAGCAGCCTTAAAGCCGCTTAACGCAAGCATAAGTTCGTGACCAAATGGGGCAATTATTTAGTTGTCTTTGTATTTATGACGACCGCGTGTTCTCTACGGGACGGATGGACCAGCGGCCATAACCGTTTTTGCCGCGTAGATCTCCTGGCATATGCTACCACCGACCACGCAAAGGCGTCGCTTGAAGTGCTTGAAGCGATGGTTCTTTCAGTCTTTCATGAGCACAGAGAAAATGTTTGTTTTTTGGGCTTCGCACCAGTCGCTGTATTTGGTTACAATGTCATAGAAATGGCAACGTTCAGTGGCATAACAATTATATTGTCAATTTTGGATTTTTGAGATTGTATGCCTAAAGTACCGTTGAAATATTCTTGGCTTAACCTAACACACAATGTAAAAGTCCAGACTAGCGTTCACGGGTGTTGGACCAGAGTTGTTGTCACACCCATTCATTGGAAATACATGTTGAGTCAGTAGCTTTCGTTTTTTAACTAACAGTGCGTCATTAGTTTACCCGAGAAACAGCGAAATTAGCCGGAAAACCACTTCACGTATCTCTCAAGCTCATCGGAGATATTATTCCTCTGTTCTGCTATAGCTTGATATCACAACAAAACCCGATCAGCTTCTATCGCGGAATAGACACAGCGGCAGCTTTCAGCGTCTAAAAGGCCGCAAAAGGCAGAGTAAGCGGTCTCCGTATTCGCGATATCTATGTATATTAACCCGGTTATTGAGAAGTCAATCGCTCTCTTTTTAGCTTCTTGGCATGCAAAAATACCACACGTAGCCTCAACCAACGTTTATTCCTGAGGTTAGACAACGCCGTAGAATGTTTCTACGAAATCAGCTTCCATCGAAACCGTGAGGAGCTTCCATCGAATGGCCGACATGTTAATGCAAACGAAAAAAAGCTTTTTACTCGTATGAAATCCACCTTCTCAAACAAAGAAAGGAAAAACAACATCACACCAGCTAAATCGGACCCAATACATTTTTATTCGCTTAGTGCCGACGAGTGCCGAAACTCTCGCGACAAGCACCCATTCGTCTATCGAGACCGCCCATCTGTACGCGTACATGCCGGCTGCGTTATTCGTATACGATTCGAAGTAATGCTCAAAAAAGCAAAAATGCACCAGGAAAAGAGAGAGTTCGAGCCATTCGACCTTTAAGTAACTCTTCTTTCGCCAGGCCCGCCGCAAACGTTCGACGGTTAGGCCTGCGCGGGATGGAGGCAACAGCCACCGGCGGCCTTCGACACGGGCCCTTTGGCGTAAACAGATGGCGACGCTATGACTGGTACGCCTCCCGCGCGGCCTGCAATGCTCCATGCCATTCCGTTGCCCCTGTGTGGTGCGGCTTGCCCTTGTCTCCAACATTTGCCGAAGTTTAGGCAGCGTCCACTGCCAATAGCAGCGTGGCCACACAAAGC
Organism: Tropilaelaps mercedesae; assembly: GCA_002081605.1. Lineage (NCBI taxonomy): Eukaryota > Metazoa > Arthropoda > Arachnida > Mesostigmata > Laelapidae > Tropilaelaps > Tropilaelaps mercedesae. The sequence continues at coordinate 17,092 of MNPL01016471.1, read as the reverse complement.
ACTTAATGGCCTTCAACGGGCTGGGCTGGCCGGCGACCAGTGGGGGTGGCTTCTTGATTGTTCTATTTTTTTCTAAACGTCCCACCAAAAACTTGCGCATTATTTGTTCGCTCGGCATTAAAACGCTCTGATAGGCTGCTGGCCAGTCATGTCGTAATGATATGGCCAGCAAATCGTAACGATTAATTGTGCATGTGCCATACACGAGGCAGACGCTGAGACGTGGCCAAACAACGAATCCAAATCGACATAGAAATGTCGGTTTTCGTAACATGTTTATTCATTGTATGAACGTCGACTCACAAACGAATACGCCAACGCGAGCTCAGTCCAATACGCGAGCCAACTTCTCATGACTTCCGTGCGTCGACGTAGTTACCTTGCACTTTCGTTTTCGACGACGCCCAACTGCTCGGCCTCGAGCAACAAATTATAGACTTCGATTAAAGGACGTTCGACTTGTGGAAGCGCATAAGGCCACCATCGGACCAACTCGTCGTTCGTAGCGTGTGTCAATATTCGGCGCGGAGTTTCTGCTCGTGGACCCGTTGTGATTTTCCGGTGCTCGCAGGGCTCAGCCAAGCCGCGCGCCAGACTCGAGGATGATCAGACAGACGACCACTCTTCAATCTAGTCGGCACGGGCGGCTCCTGTAGCAAAGCTCTAACGGGGTCTGTGCCCCCCCAGAACTCCGCACTGACCCCGAGTTTCGTCGTGGTAGCCTAAGCCCATGGGCGGCCACATCCAGTCTGGCGTCTCTCCAGCCGGCGCACGGGTCCACCACACTCTGCTCAAATGATTGGCTCTATTGAGTTTGCCCCCCTTTCGCTTCCCGCCAGTCAAGCGATTCGGTGCATTGCATTCTTTTCCCAAGCGGCACTATGGCATTAGAATAATACAAAAGGAACGTAGAAATTGATGGGAGGGGGGGCCACCGACTGTCCCTTGTCTGCCCTTAACGGAGCGTTCGCATCGTTCAAGCACGGCCACACCATCGGCCAAAGAACACAGCGGAACAGAGACCAGGCGCTGCCCAGTCGAGCAAACCGGTCGACCGGCCACGCAGGGTCAAACAAATACGTGCTTATGTACTGGCAAAGCGTTAGAGTAAAAATAATGCGCAAGAAAAAAAAAAACCGAATTCGTTCTGTAGGCCATCACGCACGTACCGAAATCTTGCCTTGCCTAAACGCACTCGGTCAACGCAGAAGCTGCACGGAAAGATCCCTTCGTACGGGAAATCCAGTTCAGAATCGGTATCTTGTAACCTGCGACTAAACTCTCCGATTGGAAGCAATGGAACCGTCCGCTAATTAACAGTTAAAAGTCGAATCGAGATAATTGGCGTGAATATTTCACGTGACGATGACGTTATTACACGGAATACTTCGGAACCTTCTATTGCGGGATCTTGTCGATGAGTCAATATGTTGTAATTGTACGTAAGTCGGTTGATCGATTCTAGGCCAGATTAATAATTCATGGTAGCTATGAATCGCAAATACAGCGTCGTTAATGCCGTTGCAGCTACCATCAATAACGCGAATAATTTATTAATCGAATGGCATTCTGGACTAATCAAGCGCGTCCGGATACACACACACACACCCGCACAGACAGGTACACACAGATGAACATACAGACACACACACACACACACACACACACATATATATATATATATAATTTTTAAAGGTCTAACGTCGGATGGCCTCCAGTAATCCGGGCCTGCGATCGGTGCAGGATGAAGCGTTCGGACTATTGACGCCTTTTCTGATCAATACTTTCTAGCTACACTCAATAATGGCGTAATTTACGTCACTCTACCTTTCGACTCGAATAGTTAATCACTCTCATATGCCCCATGTCCTAACAAATCGAATATTTTTAGGGATATCGTGCCTTAGTCACGTCGCCTGTTTGTCTACGTAACGTCGGTAATATTCATAATGAACAGTTCGAGTGGAAAATACTCGGAATAGCCAGCAAGTGGCTTCACGTCTAAGCTATGTGTGTTCTCTAAGATTCAAAGGATCTTTGAAAATTCGGAAAAGCTCTAGGAGTTTACGAAGACGCGCCTTTGTTGTCCTAAGCGTATGAGAACTTAGAGCGTGCGCCATATAAGCAGCGTTAGCCATTATGGCTGAGAATTTATGACAGGCGTTTCCTAAGGAGACGAAACAATTCTAAGCTAAACAGGACGCGAGAAAGCGAGATAGAGATAGGACCTGCACAGATTTAAATTCATTCTTGACGGCACGTGGCCGAGCAAAATTGCGATCGTTAAAAATTATATTAAAGAAACACGTCGTAAACAGAAGAGCATAAGGTCGCTCTATTGTTATTCTAAGTGTGGTACATTTTCAGTGTTCCAGAAAGTGTCATCTCTATCGAACAGTGCAGCATTCACGAATAGAGTAAACCACGTGGGGTACCGCCGAGAAAAAAGATTTCTACCAATTTCCCACCAGCTCGTTACCTATTCAATAGCGCATGGACATGGCGGCGCTGCTAAAAGTGAATGGCATATCAATTTTTGTTGTGGCATTTACATGTGCGATGATGATGAAGTTTTCTACACCACTTTCGTTAAACGGCAATCTACGTCGTACTAATTGCGCAACCTTGACCGTGCTACGTCAGTGGCCAGGCCAGACAATTCGACAAGTAACAAAATTTCCCTCACAATGACGTAGACACCATTTCCCGAAGGGACGGACACGCCATGCGGCGACTCCTTGGGGGTTTCCGACTCGTTTCTAACGAGGACTGCGGCCTCGAAATGTGGTCCCCGCGGCGTCCTTGGGTTCAACTGGTGGTTTATACGAGTTCATTCAATCTGGATGGCAAACCTGTCTGCCATCGGGGACCATGCGCTTCAGCTAGCACCGTGGCCCCATTTTCATATGACACAAATAGAATATTCCACGCCAGTGCATCCAGAATATTTCCTGGGCCCACTGGTCTCATACTTAAGCTAACTGCTGCTATCTTCCTTTGATCGGAGGCCGGGACCGTGTCGAGTTAAGCAACAAGAACGAAAAAGGGAGCGGCTGGGCGGACTCAGGGGGACGGAGGCAACAGGAACTCCATTGTTACTTCACCGTTGTCCGGAGCGAGGTTTTCCTTGATCACCTCTTCCGCTAGCAAGACGCTGACGTCAATCTTGGTGCAGTCTGTAGTATGCAAACTACAGCCTCACACTAGCACTCGATTAAGGTGCAAAACTACGAGGAAGAAAATCGAGGTGCAGCACAGGACGATACAAGTGAGGCCAAGACCAGAGTCTCGAAACAGTTTGCCTACGTTGCTCTTCATGCACGCATACTCTAGCCTAACTATTACTGCTGCATTACTAACAGACAAAGATCATTCGAAAAGTAGGAAGGTCTCCTGCCATGTCCGCGACCTCATCATGGCCGATCCATGGCTATTGTTGGCGCGACGACTGTGCTCGCACCTAACATACGAATGGGAGTCCGCAATTGTCTTGACACCCTTCATCGATCGGTGTATGTGTACAGCCATATGGAACCAGATCGGACAATATTTACTCGCAGTGGATGAGATCCATTTGACGAACGCGAAGGTCGACGTGACAGTCGTCGTTCCCCGGACCTACAAGATATGGACTAAACCTTAGCGTGGCGGTAATTGTACGGAAACAGACCGAAACCCGCAGAGAGCAACTAACGAAGTGGGACATCGTAATGAAGTGCATGTTATTACAGATGATGAAAGCAGGATGGCTATGGCTGTCGTGGTTTGTGTGTGAAATTCTCGCGTCGAAAAGCAATGGCCGTCGCGTAACGATAACTATCTACCGGTGGCCTTGTGCTGACTGATTTTTGAAAAGTGAATTTTGCTACACTCGAGCAGGGGGGCCTCTGATGATGAGAGCGTAATTACGATGTTATTATTCCAAAATGAGGAGCCGCAGAGGATCCTGAGTACAATGGAATACAATTATAAGAGCCTAAGGGCCTTGGAAAAATGCACACACACACACACACACACACACACGCTGAAGAATCATTCGCGTTTCCAACACCACAAAGTTAAGCACAATTGAGCTGCTTAATGGATTTGAGCATCTGACGTGACTCTAATCGAATTCTAAAAATTGTCTACCTAAAATTTATTAACGTTATCACTGGCTGTGAGCTACATATTGTAACTTACGAGGCCTCACTGTCTTTGCCAATTTCTAACATGTGAGAAAGTTACTGCTAAAAAGAGCGATTTAGGTTAAGTTTACTTTTGATCGTACATCTATTGGTTCTTTCGATATAACGAATGCCACAATTTGGAGGGACATTTTCCTCAAAAGCGGCATTTGGGGCTTTCGTATATCTTAGTTAGTAATTTCAATTATTTTAAATGGGCTGAATTGGGTATGGACTTTTGGAAACACTCTAATTTTCGATCGAATATTCCACATCAAAATGCTCTGTACAAATATGAAATAATGAATAACGAAGTATATAACAATTGTAGAAAGCTGTCAAGTTTGTTCGAAGACGTCTACAAAAATTGTAGGCTTTTTATCGTTTTGGTAGCTTCAAAATTGATTAAATTTTGCCCATCCCTATCTATGTCGTGAAGTTAATTACTCTTGATAGGAAGCTCCCAGACGCGCCTCGGGAACCATCTGGTGTTAAGTCTGTTCTTAAAAATCCACGATACTCGCAGAAGCATAGCTTAAAATGAAGTGCTGAATTCCGAGATAGTCAAGTGACTCGTTTTACCATGTACTAGGGTAAATAAATTAATATTAGAGATTATCACAGGAAAAATATATTCTCTAAAACATAAAGGGCCTCTCTCAGTCCAATGAAACGTAGAACCACTGGATTTTGGAAAGTATTTTGTACATATATATATATATATATATATATGGACCGACTCCTAAATTTCATATTTCTTCTTTGTAATTCTGTTGCAGTGTGGTAGAGTCAGTTACGTGCGTTGATTCCTGGTGGGGGTGCCGATATTAGGCGAACACCAATGCCGAAGGCAAGCTAAGTGCGCAACAAGCACCCTCAACAGATGCTCTCGACCCAAGCCTAACGACTGGCTTCACGTAAACCCTCGAGTGACGTACACAACGGTCTGCACGAACACACGCGTATACGCAATGACATGACGCAACAGCAGTTGCCGGTGGGGGCTAACTATTGTAAAAGACCCACAAGAGCGACGTTGTGGCGGGTGTGGGTTGCAACGGCCCGTAGCCAATCGTCAAGGATAAAGACCCAGAGGAAAACCCCACCCTAGAGCTTACACGAACCATGGCGCAGTCGGGCAGAGGACAAAGACTAGAGAACGATGAACGGGGAGCGGTTGAACACATAGAAAGTCCACGGCCCGGCGACAGATCCCTTCGAATTAGCCAACCGGCCAATTCAATTTCTTTGGTCGAGCCCTTTACCTCACCCTATTTTCCCATTCGGCTATTCCTTCCCATCCGTGCTCCTTGTTCTCTAACTGTCCGGAGACAGTCAAGCACACACACACACACACACACACACACACATATATATATATATAGACCACATACGCGCACACAGGCGCGACTCTAAGCGAAGAGGTTCGTGGCTCAACACCACGGCGAGGGACAGTATCCGGCTGGTGCCAGTATGAAGTCCCGTGTACGACCACTTCAGTAGGGATGGGTTTCAACATCACAGTAGTCGACGACATAGCGACGCTCGGCGTTCGGTCTTCGATTGAAGTCGATCTGTTCCTCTTCAAGGAGTCGCGCCTCAGCAGCCGCAATGATGGTGGTCGCAGCGGCTATTTTTCCTTTTTCCCTCTCTCTCTCTCTCTCTCTCTTTATCACACAAGTTCCGTCCTTTGTGTGGCTGGTTCCGTCCTTCGTCTACATGCGTTAGTTGTCTGGTCTCAACCTCGTACCAAATTATAGCGATCCTCAAAGTCCCCCCCATCTCGGCCCAGCTTTCTACTGGGCTTACTCCGCTAGCCCATCAAGTTTCTTGCCCTTTGCCCGCGTGTCCTCGAGTGATGAGGGTCGTCGTAGTAGTAGCCCCGTTTTGCCATTGAGAGGCAGAAGTATGAGGAGCTCGTGTCGATGGCGGGTGACGGCAGGAACCCGGCGGGAACCCGGCGGGAGTCTGGCCACTCCCTACTTAAGTTGGGAAGAAATCGCCTCGTTTCGTTACGAAACGACGTGGTGAACTGACAGGACAGGCCGTTTAGAGTTTCGCCTACCGGCGTTGCTCGAAGCGACTTCCATCCGCTGCTGTCTATCGGTGACTCACACAGGCAGACTACTCATATACGTTCGAAGACTTCAACGGACCTCGACTTTGAGATCTGTTCTCGCTCTCGCTACCGCCCTCGTACTCGCAAGTGAAACTCTAACAGCACCAGTGCATGATAGGTTACCCCGCCGATGGACTGCTTCCTCGCTAAACGTCGATTGGCGACCTACACCCCCTGTATCTGTCTCTAAGTGGTCGATTTCGTCAGATAGGCCTACGTACGGGTTCAGTCACAGACTACGACGAGGTCGTCCCCGCGTTCCTACCCGCCTGTTGCCAGTTAATTTCCGAGCAAGTATCTGTCTGACACATCGACACTTAGCATGTACAGACGATATACGGACATATTTGAGTCTGCAGGGATCTTTCGCACAGCCACACAGCCGCACATCCAGACAGACACACACACACACACACACATTAGACACGTCGCAGAAGGAACGAAACAGAGGTGTGCTAAGACAGTGGAAGGACAGAAGCCATAGGAGCAGAAGGCACGGAACTCCTTTAAGATGAGATAAAGACGATTGACAACGACTGCGAAGAAAGAAGAGAAAAACAGAGAGAGAGAGAGAGAGAGAGAGGCCGATTGAGAAGAAGACACATCGATGAAGCAACGTGTGAGAAAATGGAGATAGAAAAAGGCAAGACTTTTTCGTCCTCATTATCATATCTACTCGAACAAATGAAATTTCATCCCCTTTCCAAGCACGGGTGGCCCTGCTTCGCCTATTTCCCAGCCCTAAGCGCGCCCTTCCCGTTCCCATCGGAATGCCCCTGGACTCCTGTCAGTTACCCATCGGTGCCTTTCCCCAGCCAATCGAAGCTGTAGAGCCAGTTCAAGCCAACGCTGACTACGCGCGCAGACAACAGCAGCAGTAGCCGCGATCGTCGTCCGTTGCTGCCGACTGATAATTCGGTCCAGTGACGCAACGATGGTATGTGACAAAGTGTGTGTGTGTGTGTGTGTGTGTGTGCTTTATTCGACTGAACAATTTAGAGAGAAAAAGAAATTAAACCAGCCAAGGGGGATTGGAAGGATCTGAACCCGGGAACCGTAGCACCTCTAGCGCCAGGAAGGGAGACCGGGTGAATTAGAGAACGCCGATACCTACCAGTGAGGGAAAGGAGGTGTGGAAAACGGTACAGGAAAAGACTGGAGGAGGATCTTCCCTTCCAGTTTCAAGCGCCGAAAGTGTTTGCGAAAGGCACCCACGATGGCCTTCTATCGACGAATATGAAAACCGTTTTACACACAACACAGACTCGAACCACTACCGACCCATCGCCGGGAACGAACCTGCACGGAGAGAACAAGAAGGAAAGGTGGTAAAACGCACATAAGGACGCAGCTGAAGAATTTCCTTGACGGACTACGGCGCTCTGTCGCGACGAAATCGACTTAGGAGGGGAAGGAATAATTGCTTCAAAATCTCTAGCCAACCCGAGCACCAATTAACGACGTACTTCAGCAGCTTTTAGGAAATAGAACGAGGGCCGTGTCTAAGCCACCGCCACAGATTGGAAATGAAGCCGTTGAATTCGTCGCAAGTGGCCTCGTCAGTGTCGGCTGCCGAGCTTCGTCTTCTAGATTATTGTCTTCAACGGCGGCACCTCGTCTGTTGTCGTCTCGTATTTAAGGTTTTGCTGTGCTTTACATGTTCTTCTTTAACATACATTACTAATGAACCGCGCAGGACGTGGGGGACGGCGTGCACCGTTGTCCAGTTATGCTAATTAACGTAGCACGATATGAATAACTACAGTGTCTAATCCTGAGGAATTTGTGTCGGCGGCATCAAGATAGATTTTTATGCCTTTTCGGGAAGCCAAGTGATTGCTATGTGCGATTTGAGATGTCCATCTTTGACCATAAACGTTCCATAAAGGGCTAGTTCTATTCGTGTAGCACTTCGGTTCCAACTGTAACACTTGCGGTACTTCTATGGAATCTTCGAGGGGCTTCTGTGGTACTTTTGAGCTACACTGTGGACGAGGTTGCCTCAAGGTCATTCTAAGATGCGTGCACTACTTTGTTTTGCAGTGTTTGAGTCGATGATGATAGCGAACTTCTACATTTATTTTAAATACCTAGACTAGAAAAGCTTGCAGACCTCGCGCGTTATATATAATGATTTTGTACGCCCGTCTACTCCTCCCGTACGCTCGTCGTATTCCGTTCTCCTTTGAGGACGAGCGAATTAACGTTCATAACCATCCAGACGTTGGCCACCTATCAGCAGTATTTGCCTCGCAGGACATGACAAGCAGCAGAATTTGCATTTGAACGCTTTACGACGATATCGCCAACGGCGTGGGTGTCACAGGAACTCCTCATGGCTTCCGCGAAGTTGGCCCATTTCGATGAGCCGGTATTAGACTGGTTTCTTACCATCTGATCAAACACATCGATTCGTGTTGGCACAAATGTACCACAAAGGATCTACACCTCCTGAGTCCTCGAATTCTACGCTGGCAGCAGCAGCAGCATAGTTGGATTGTACGGTAGTCGAGGAGGTAACAGGACACCATCGAGCTGACAAAGCTTTTAAAAACTGACAAGAAGACCATCGAAAATTGCTGCATGGTGGCGTTCTCATGCGTATTATTATCAATCACATCAGATGCCCACTCCGCAACGTGACAAGGATCAGGTGTCTCCTGTTTTGGGCCGCCCCAGCTGCAGGTAGAGCTGCCAAGTCGAATCGTCAAGCCGGAAAATCATGTGACCTTCAAGCGCAAAACTAAATGGAAATTACACTTTTCGCTACTGTAAAAAGCAAGAACTCGTGAATGAATACCTTTGAGCAGGTATCTCCAACAGATATTGACAGAAGAGAACCTCACTTTACATCTTCTTGTTATAGAAGGCGTTGTATTGTGATTGAAGTAGACGGATTGCCTGTTCCAGGGGAGGCTTCGTCACTATATGCCGATGGCAGCTTCAGATACAGAAGAAGCGATGGCGTGTTCAAGCCCTCGCTGCTCAAAGGTCCATTTTCAAGCATCGCAGTGTTACCGCACTAGAATGCCTCTGAGTTTAAAATGCTCGTGGAACAAAAACCATTAGTACAGTAAAGTGAATTTCGGTTCAGACGTGACTCCTCCTATCTCGGATACGTGCCTATGCATAGTATAAGCCGATGCTAGCGCCTCTGCTTCCAGACCTTGGCTTGGCCTCGCAGGACATGACCAAAAAAAGAACTTAACGACATTCTGGCCCGGTCGCAGCAACATGCGAAGTCTCTATAAAGCTAGAGTGGTACCTCCAGACAGAATAACCTGAACGACTAAGGGCTTCTAAAGCTGTCTTCCCTTCTACAAATTAATATGGACGGTTTACAACACCATCGTTGATGTTGACATCGCTGATCGTGTATTTTTATAACGAGAGTCAAGCGAAACAATGCCTTCGTGGCATGTTTGCCTTGCATAGTCTTGTGTTGCTTCCATAGTCCAGGCGGATATGTGCAAGCTATTCATTCATGTAAAGAAGCCTGGCGTCGCTCTCATTGAGCATTCTAGCTTACAGTAAGCAAAAATTAGCGCGCCCTTGCCTGATTAAATACTGTTGAGTACATCGAATATATATTGAATATATTAATGGAGTGCATTGACTCTCCGCTGGCCGGTGACAACGGTTTGCTTCGTCCGGCTCACGCGGTCGTCGTCATCGGTTCGGAATTGTTATCACAGAGACTTAAATGAATTTAATTATGCCTTAACGACGACATTGCATCGATCGATACAGCAAACACAATCAACAATAGTTGTAGATAAGCAATAACTATTGACCAGTTCGACTTCGTGACTCTCTAGATGTCCATACAGCAGAGAAATTATCCTTTTTGATTTTGTTTATTCATCGAACTCGGTGAACAAACGACGGGCGAAACTGATGAAAACCGCTCACCATAGACGTGGAGCTCGTTCTTCGTATTGGATGCGATTCTCGCAGACGAACGCACCCAATCTACTCAGAAGTTCGGCCGTCCACAAAAATTGCTAGTCACTCGTCAAGAGATGTTTTGGTAAACTTCTAGCCAACGAACTTCCCGTACCGTAGGCAACTTACAAGCAACGGTTCAACTCGCTAGTGACCTTCAACTTAACAACATACACCTATCTAGATAAATAGCAGTTATCCACACTTCTCCGACGATCAATAAAGTTGTTATGTCCAAATGTGTGCCAAGGTGATTTCTGTCCAGCAGTGTCTGCTGTACGCGTCTGTGGCCAGTCAGTGTAAAAGATCCAATAATTAGTTTATGTAGATGAAACCATTTTTGTACAGTGCGATAGCCTCTATAGTTAGTCAACATACACAGTAGCCGCTAGTAGATAATATCGACAGGCGGACGACTGTGGGAGTGGTCCCGTATGTATTCTTACCTAATTTTATTATATTGCGCTAATTTCATTATACTTGACAATATATTGTATTGCGGTCCAGCCTGAGGAACTGTGTCAAAGCGAAAATATCTAAATACGTTATTTTGATATGACCTACGATCGACTGCGTTACGCCGTGTAATAAATATTACGATTATTAAATCAGGCTATTTTTCTTCGCGAAATTATGTCATCATCTGGCTAGCAAGACTACTTCCCGAATATCGTAAACTTTTACGGAGCAGTTGAAACATTTTCCACCACCACCACCACGTGCAGGTGACAACGCTAACAGAACGAGTAGGTCGATTCGTTCATCCAATAATTATTTTCGGATAAATCAGTAAGTAAGTAACATGACATTACACATAAACATTACTAGTAAATAGTTGAAATGTCAAGTGGAATAACCCATTTCTCCGTTATGATTCCATCGAAATGATTTCTGAGATTTTCTACCTCGTTTCGCATATTTAGCCTACCTATATCGAAGTGGTCTTCGTGTAGAGACCACCTGGTCGTCCGACAAATCGCGACATTAACATAGGAACGGTCATCCTCGAGTTTTCAGCGGAGTAGACGCACGACATCTTGATCGTGTGCCGCCCGTTCTGTCGTGCGCGTCGCGTACGCTCAGGAGAAACGCTCAGGAGAAAACCGTCTGCGCAACTTGTAGCATGAACAAACCGTATTGATGTGTGTCCTTTAGGGGGTTTAGGCACGCGACGACGACGCCGCCCACAAGTCTGGAAGAAGTGGAATGCCTTGGACGTGAGTGATGGCCGCCGACGATCTGGCGCCATTCTAGGGCTGAGCAATCCGATCATTAAGGCTATGACAAAATAGCATTGGCTGATCACGCTCATGACGACAGTCCCGCGCAAGGTGAGGTCTGGCCGTCAACAATCGACTGTACACGATTTTGGGATAGGCCATCGTCAAAATGACTGCCTAGAATAGACGAGCAGTCATCAACGCGATTGTCGGACGAGGTTGTGTTGCGGATGTCCGTCAGCGGCGTCCCTGCGAGCAGTCATCCTCGAGCCGTGAACTTGATATCGTTCAAATATCAGCTCGATACAGCAACATCCGCAACGTAGTCAATAAAATATAGTTACCTTTAGGAAGTTCGCAATGTATTTGCGGGGTATTGTTCGAGTCGTCGCCTCAGAGGCCTTAAAACCCGGCAGGAGGTTCTAGTTTAGGTGAATTTTCGACCGGCCGAAGCAACGGACGCGAAATTGGGAGAGATGCAGGGGGTCTCGTATACGATTCGGTTATCATTCTGAGTGAGTTCCCTAATCGTGCACAGGTGATAGGCTAAATGTTCCGCACCATCACCACTTCATGGAGTTTGCATCTCGTTTTCAACTGTTGCCCACGCTCGCCTTCGTCGGCCGAAGAATGCGTTCGGCAGCGGAAGGGCGAACGGCCGAGTGGGCCACCGGCACGCACGCACGCACGCAAGGCACACACGACGACGCCCGTTTACGACGTGACGCTATTACGAAGGCTCTCGTTTGCCCTTTGGTCAAGAATCATTGTTCGCCCGCGCTAGACATATGGCGAACCCGAACTCGTTCTTGTCGACGTCTCGATCTCTCTTTTTCTCTCCACTTTTCCTTCGCTTTTAGAGTTTCTGTCGTTTTCATTTCTCTTCGCCTCTGAGCATCCGCGTCGCTTGGAACTGTTGGACATATTCTTTGTCAAAAATGGCCTGCAGCCGTTTCGCGTTATGATCACTTGAGCTCTTCAAGTGACACTGGCATTTTCATTAGCAGCACCATCAGGGGGTCTGTGCTGCATCGTCACAACAGTATTGCGCACGCTGGCGTTTTCTAGAATCGTGGGGGATGTCAGGCGAAGCGGCCTTACCCGGCCAGACATGCGTAACTCTACCGATGTCATTTCCACACAGTTACCGCCGCGCATTGTCGTGTCCCACATGCGAATTCTCCGACGGCATCATCGCCAACTACTCGCCTCTCTGAACGTTTTTAGTCGACCTTCGTCGAGTAACTGGCGGCGTCCTTTTGTCGTCTGACCCTTTCAGCCTTTGTCGATGGTGGCGCGTAAATTTTCCCACATCTCAATGTCGACGCTCGACGCCGTTGGTCAAAGTGGACCGCATAGTCATCGCATGGCTCCAGGGGCATTTTCCTTCCAGTGTGTGGCGGGCCTTGGAAGCAGTGAACCGGAAAACCGGTGCCATGCGACCGGTGGCCGTAGTTGTAGTCGGTGTCGACGCTCGAAGTCAGGCTGAAGTGTAGTCGTAGTTCTCTTTCTCTCTGTATCACGTTAACTCGCGCCGCTTCTCTGTCGCTCGGCCTCTCATTGAATGTCAGCCGGATGCTCCTGACGTCCAGCGATTTTCCACTACTTTCCAGCTATACACACACACATACACACACAGGAGGACACTGGTGATAGCGATGATAGCGACGATTCTACCCATGAATTGCTAATGTGAAACAAGACGGAAGCAGTCGACACTTCATGTGATGAGGATAAAGCCAGCGCAACATCTCTGTTTCGCAACCTTATCCCCTCTCGCTGCTCGAACTCGTGTTTATCCTGTCTTTCTCCTCCTTTTTCTCTCCTATCCACACACACACACACACACACACACAATCATACTCTGACTGGAGGAGAAAACGAGGCGACCAACGAGGAGATGTTAGTTTCCATCGCTATTGCCGGCAGGGGCGCCCCCGTCTCCAAAGCTGTCCTAGCGATGCCCCTGGAGGGATGCAGGGGGCGGAAACGAACTGGGTACTGGTCCGTAGCGACCGCGATATGCGTACGAGCGAAGGCGGGGACCAAGAGTGAGTGATATAATTAGGTTACTAACATCTCTCACTGGTGACTGTTCGGTGTTCCGGCCACGCGGTGCTTCCACTCGGGCAGTTGTGTTTGGAGCGGCGGCGGCGCCGCTGCGCTAATTAGGAGAATTTATTACTATGCCTAGTATAGGACAGCGTCACACGACCGCTGTGAGATGAGGCACACGAGGGAATATAGAGGTGCTTGTGGCGCGCGCGCGCCCCCTTTCCGCCTCCTGTTAAACGGCACCGGGTAAATGGGGTGCGGGAGATGTCTGCCATACGCGACGCTCGTGCACGCCACGACGGTGGCTGCTACAGTGAGGGCGTGTGTACTTCGCGATGACGCGTGATATGTCCTCATCATCATCATCATCATGACTCGTACGACACCTGCACCGACCGGTCGTCGTCGTCAAGTGAGAGCCTCGCTATTGGACTCTCTGCCGCAAGATGGCCATGGATGTGGCGTTTTGCGTCGAGAGGAAGGGGGACTCCGCGTGGGCATTTTGTTAGGCTTTTGCCTGGGCCGTCGGGGTGGCTCTTGGCTGGTAAATTCTAAATCAGCACGTCTGGCACGAACGTCTCTGTTTGTGTGAACGCTCTCCTAAGGACGAGTAGAGCTCGCATGAGTGTCCTGAATGTCTGGAATGCATCCTTGGATATTGTTGTACTGCATCGTCCAAGAGGCTGGCAGAGAGTTCCACGGGACGCCCACTTCGGACAAGCTGCTCGGCATGGCATCGACATTGCAAGGACATTGGCCTGTATCAGAACTCTCGTCGACAAGCGATGACATTAGCGTATCGCGTTATGCAAGCACCGAAAACATGCGAAGTTGACCAACATCTTTATCATGGAACGCCGTAGACGTTCACAATCGACGAGGGCACCTGCGAAATGGACACTCATGAATTAGGCGACATGGCAACAAATTGTCGCGTGCGATCGAAAGATGAGGATGAAGTCAGCCTTCTACCCCTCGCAATGCGCGATTGTTCTACGAACGAGAATCGCCTACAACCGGCCAAAAAGTCGTACACGACGTCCACCTTTATTTTATTAGTAAATAACCTCTCTTAATGATGTCGAAAGCATTTCCATACTTCGGCGGCAGTGCTTCAAGTAACGCCGCCTCAGGCCATCATCACGTCCATTTGTTAGCTCACATTTCCACATCTACAGAATTGAATCAAGTTGCCCAATCGGGTTTCATCAAAATCTGTGTTTCTCTAACGAAAAAAAAAACAAAACGAATGAACACCGCCGCCGCCGCCGCCGCCGCCGAGTCGTTCTTCAACGATATTCCGCAACGACATGTACGACGGCGGCGGCGGCGGCGGCCTTGAGCGAGGTTTAACCTCAAATCCTTGAGAGATGAAAGGCTGTGACGAGGAACATGTCCTGTGTACACAGCTGCATGCACCCGTGGTCAACTGGGCCGACCTGTCCAGCCCAACGGTCACCTAGCAACGGCATGGCGAGAGGAAAAATGCTACAAAGTGTTTTCTGTTCAAAAGCCTTCTGTTCCTGAAAAGCATCTTTCAGAAAAAAGCGACCGACCGCCAACTCTGACTGGCCGCGTTTTCCGTCAGTCATTCGATCCGTCGTCGGGATTCCGACTCGTGTCGATGCCCGAGGGCAAGGTCAAGCCTGCCGCAAACCCTACACCGATTCACTGGCGGTCCAGACTTCCTCACGCCGTTCGACGTGAACACGCTGATCCCACGCCACGTCGGGTGGACAGTGAAGAGACCGCAAGGCCTCTCCCTCAAGTCCGAAATGCGTCACGTTTGACGGAATTATTTACCTGTTTGGCCTAGGCGGCGGCGGCGGCGGCATCATCATGTCTCGTGCATCTCGCCAGGGGCATTCGCTCAGCTCGGCTGTTGTGATAACACGCGTACGTGCCACGGACGTCGGCCCCCACTAACGACGAGCGTGCGCGAAACTAATTGGACCGACTCAAAACCGTTTAACGACTCGAGCACATAGATTTATGCTGCGCGCGTGTCCTCCGGAACGGTATCGGAGCTGTAGTCTTGTGTTAGACAAAAACGTCGAACCGCCGAAATCCTGGCTCCGGTCAGAGCGAACATAGCAGGACCTATGCCGGACACGTCATGAAATGCAGGACCCTCACTTTCGTCCTGACACCAGCACACACACGTGACGAGTGAACTTAAGTATTAGGAACGTGCAGGAGACTTCAGAATATATTATCCTGTCCATATGAGAAACGCGCATTCGCCCCTCTCAACTGGCGTTAGATGAAATTGGACAATGGCGCGTCCAAAATGGCTTTTGGACAACTCGCCGGTACTAATATCTCGTTTTGAAGCAGGGTTCATTCTAGTCTGACTATGTATGGGGTCGAGGTTAGCGCCTTTGGTGGCCGCTTCGACGCTGTTTCACTTCTTCAAAGGTCATCGAGAAGGACGCGTGCGTGAATTAGCAGTGTTTTCAGAGACGCTGACGTGCAGGACTGCGACTGGTCTTCGGCTAAATGTAACGCGTTCCTGAGGGAAGTTGCCTTCGCTCAATGGCGGTGCTTCCGCCTGTTTGTTCGACAGATCTTCCCGCG
>MNPL01016470.1:12077-32450 GCA_002081605.1 Tropilaelaps mercedesae | reverse complement strand
AAATAGTTAGAATGAGTAGATAACGAGGGACAAAGAACAAACTAAAGTGGGCATCTGAACGACTAAGTGAAAAATGTCGTGAACGAATGAAATTGACTGGTTGGTCGACAGATGTCGTAAACGAAAATTCCGACAAAAGTGAAAAATTTAATACCCATGGAAATATGGATAATGATATGAGTGGTGAAACAAATATATTGTTATTCATTAACAAAATAAAAACGGGATTCACACAGACGTCAAGTAATCGTGTGCGTTCTTATTATTCTACTAAATACTAAGTTAAATACTAATTGAGAACAACTATTAGGATAATCCAATTCATTTTGCCGGGCTTCGAACGGCTGGAAGTCTAAAACTTTTGGTCATACGCGATCGCAATTCTATCAGTGTTTAGTGCCATCTATTTCAAATGTCTCTACGAAAAAACATTAAATGCTTAACAATCAATGTAGAACTAAAGAACTTAGTGTTAAAAACTAACGACATATCATCAAGTTGGTTCTTTTCGGTGACAGCGCTGCGCTATTTTACTGAAAATTGGTGACAATATTGGACACGCTGTGACCTACTAATGATAGTGTTTCTCTAACGTTGTTACGATTTAAGGCCTCTAGACTTCTTAATTGCATTATTTGAAAGCTAAATCAATAAAAAGTTGTATATACTAGTAGTCATGTGAATGTCATCTCAACATAAACTTAAATGAAATGGGTATGTGATTTTGAATCAGAACGTGTCATCTACGTAGAAAACAATTTTCGAATATTCAAACACAGTAAAGATGCCATTAATAATAATTGAGAACAACAAAGGCTACCCTGTAGAACCCTATATCACATTGGGTGAAGAGTATAATGTAAGGTATCGGTATTTATCAATTTCTTTCAGTCATTCCTAAATGAGAGTATGAAATTAAAAGGTAAATCAGATATTTACAATCATAAAGTACCTTAAAACCGAATAGTGCGATGCATAATGCATACATGGAGAAGTTTTAGTTTAGAAAATACCTCAAAGTACATGACATTCAATAATCAGATTATTAACAACTTGGCGGAATTCGCATTTAAAGAAATAAACTCTTTAGCCAGCGGAACTTCGACCAACCATTTAGGTATTATCACTTAGAGCCCATGTTTTAAACTCGGTACATTTTCGCATTACTTTGAACACTTGAAAGAGACACATTACGTAAAGCTCACATGTCACAAGCGAGATGCGAATTGGCAAGCGTCAGCTGTACCGCCAACTACTTGTGTCACCCAGGCAACTTCCGCGATTGAATACAAACCTAGAATCTGAGTTTCCTAGAACCCGTCACTTGAACCTTATAAAGTTCACGGCCACATAGACACAAACACTGTATATGTGCTGAATGAAACATGATAGTTGATTTATGCATTAAGTGCACTCACATAGATTCCTTGATGAAATGTCCTTTATTTACGACCTACTTCGTCTCGAAAGGAGCGTAAACCTTCAGTAAATCATATAGTTTATGCACTTGGTATAACCGTAATCTCTAGCGGGTCACGTACCTGGCTTGTTATGTGGCTGAAACTAGCCGGTCGTTTATGAACATGCATTCATGAACTCTCACGCAGTATTCGTTATTGATGCATCGATTACTACTTTTTCATATTTTTCGGCATGTTTGTTGCTACAAAGCTAGAGACTAAGCGTACACATGAAGCGAGCGTTGCTCTACAAAAAATGTCCGGTCCAAGCAAAATAGGACGAATGGAGGATTCCTTCCTCGCCAGCAGAGCCGCGGCCAGTTGGGAACTGTAAGGTCCGAAAACGTCTCAGTTTCTTCTCAGAAAAGTTACATTTGCACTTTTACTAAACTAACTTCATTTTCATCAGAACCACTAGGTTGCGATTCAATGGACGTAAATAAGATCCCACCACAGACTGCTCATGTTTTTGATAAGGTATTATATTGAGAAGTACTCTACACAGACAAAAAAGATGATTCTTCTGCGACTTCAACACACAGTTGACTGGAGTATTTTATTATTATTATTATTATTATTATTATTATTATTATTATTATTATTATTATCAAATAATTGGTCAACGCATTTTAGGCATACATGGTGCTCATGCAATGCTGTTATGAACAACAATACAATGAGTTTACAGATATCGCAGGCTAAATACGTTTACACAGGGTTTTCAAGCTTGAAACGGAGTTTGGCAAAAGCTGCCAAGGTCACTTCCGATTTCCCATTTATTTGAATAGCGAAAGCTGATCTTCTGTCAAACAACAACAAAAACCAGGTCAACAATAGTTGAGTTTGACAGACCAAAAGTGCAGTCACACTGACATAAACGACTAAACACCTTTTTTTAATAGTAAAATGATCGTGTCAACAAAGCGAATTTAAGCTATCAGAAATACATTTAGCTCAAGTGATTCATCGTGAAAAGATCAAAGTCACTCACCAGTGTTTTATGTTCTTGCAAACCCAAATCCATGAATGAAAAACGTGCGCGTCATGTTTCCTTCATTCCTATACAACCAACGTTTTTGCAGTGCGTTACAACAAATGTTATCCTATCCATGTCATAATCACAAGATGGCCACGCATACATGAATATTCTTCTCGAACAAGCCATAAATAACAATTCACAATAAAAGTGTGTACCATGGTAAAGTGCAGCCGGCACAAAAATTCATATCGGCTATTGCCATCATTAGTTGCTACAAAATGAAGGATTCCGAAAAAACCTAACCCCATTTATCATCAATTATGCATATTAAATTACCAACGAAGAATTATGATGAATTGTAATAAATCATATTCCTGACGTAATCTTAGTGTAAACGTATTATTACCACTAGAAATATTTCTAATCGTCGTCGAATACAATTTTCTTTCCTTGGAAAGACTGGTTGATTGCGGCACTAAGCTTTTTCTTTGCGGCCCAAGATGGGTGAAGTTCCTTATCTGATTTTCCGACGAGATTGTTCTTCTGGATTGAGGTTTTCTGTGTATTATCGCCTTCCTAAAATGTAAGGAAAATCATCCCTGTAAATTTTTGGCATTGTTTCACCCGACTCCAATTTTCACTCGGCTTTTTAAAATTAATTTATGAATATCAAGAATAATTAACACCAATTACGCTCCAAAAGATTGGCTGCAATGTCAATTTTCCGAAAAAAAAAAATCAACCGTGAGTGACGTCATGCCTGGGAAATCTGTTATTTTCTTCGTGTTGTTGGTAACTTTTTTTTCGACCGACGTACATGATATTGTAAATAGTACTACGCAGTGGTATATTATTTACCTGGGAGCCTTTCTGGAACGAAGCACGCGATCCGGCGAAGTCACCACTGTTAAAAGACCTTTTCGCATCACGCGATGTCTGAAGCGCTTTATGGAGCTCGATTGTCGTGTAATCTAAGTTGTCATCGCCTTTGCTACGACAAATGTTACCTTGATCTTGATTTGCGGGCCAATCATGGCCCTTGCCCCTCCGAAATCCGGTTGAGAATTCCTTATTGTAGTCACCGCCACGTCCTAAACTTTTTCTGTGATAGAAATCAGTTCGCGGATTTTTGCTGAAGACACCGAGGCTTTTACGATCTCCACTTTCATGTCTCGGATGTTCGTTATTTCTTAACTGTTCACACGCCGTACCATGAATTTTTTTTTTAACCTCAATGTTGTTCCTAAAACTTTTCTTAAATCCAACATTTCCGCCAATAAATATCTGTGATTCCGGATTGCTACACCTTCCGAAAAACCGTCCCGCTTCTTGTGCGGTGTCGGATCTGCTTTGCTGTCCTCCGTAGTATTCTCGGGAAAACCTAGTTGGAACGGGAAATCTGCTATTACGGCTATTATTGGGACTATATTTGCGAAAAGGCTGTTTATCTCGTGCTTTGCCACTTTGTTGAGAGAGAGAGATTTGGAAATTTGTGCCTTTCGCAAACGCTTCGCGATGCCCTGAAACATGGATTTTGGGCAATGTATAATTAAATTATTTTAAAATTTTTTTATGAAGACCTTTTACGTAGTCAATTATGAACTTCGTATCGTGTCGGACATGGACAGGGTCCGAATTAACATTATATGGTTTCCCTTGCGACGCGTATGTGTTCATATGCTACAAACATTTCATTGCCGAATTTAATGAATATAATCCGGTTGATATATCAGAATTGTAAATCAATTTAATTCTTACTAACCTGCAATGTATTTGTTATCGTCCTGAATATCATTAAGTGTGCACAACGATTTCTTAAAATGACTTCTTCTCTCTCGACGGCTCAGGCAAGGGGCCTTCTTTTTCGGAATGGTTTTCGATGAAACCTTCGCTTGTCTGCCTTGTTTTAGGAAAAACGACGTGTCCTCATCAGAGTTGTGATTATCGTCACTAGAACCATTCAGACTTAAACCTTCACAACCATCGCCAGCTGTGTCTTTAACAAAACGCACAAATAGAGATAGAGTTTATTACTCTAGTCCTCTATTATAGTATTAATTTTTGCTGCTGCATGCTGTCCTTGTGTACATAGCAATCTGTTTGTTTGTCAACGAATTCAAGGTTAATTACATCCAAGATACAACCGTTCACCGTAGGAATAGGTTCGGCTATCGGGCCCGTTCACAGTTCTGTTTTCTCTTGTGAATTTCAAAGCTTACGACAAAAAGACTAAATATAGGAAATAGGACAAAAAGCCGTTAAGTGCTTTCACTCACCCGACTCGGTGTCAGAATGCTTTCTAGATTGCATCTGCTGCTGATATTTGTTTTGTTGAACATTTTTCTGAAATGCCTTATCTCGAATTGCTGGATCGTCCATATCCCTTATTAGGCAATGAAGTCTGTCTTGCACCGAAAAATCGATCTGGAATTCCTTTTTATCCGTTTTGTTTAATCCTGGTTTCAGATTTATTTACAAACAGAAGAATTCAATACAAGCGGTAAACAACAAAATGTTTCATTTAATTGACCGGTTTTTCCACAGATCCAGATATATGACTTGGTCATAGGAGAACGAACAAATGTCAAGGGAAAATATATATATTTAAAGTTGGCGATGTCGCAAACACGTAGTCACAAGCTACACACACATAACAAATACACATACCTTCAAGTATTAATTGCTTCTTTCGCAAAAGATCTTGATCATCCTCAGAATCCTCAGAGGTCTTCTTTCTTAGATTTTCTTCATCATATTGATCAGATTCTTCGTTAGGCTCCTCCTCATCATAATTAAACTCTTTGACAGATTCTTTTTTATTCTCATCGGAGTCTTCGTCTGTCCGACCAACATCTCTTTCCCCTTCGGCGTCACTAGGTTTGCCCTGTGTTTCAGCTTCTCGGCCAAAATCCTTCCTTCGTTTCGTTACTTGTTCTTGTTTTTCTTGTTCATGAATACTACTTCTCATGAGATTGATCTTGCGATTTACGACTACTTCGAGGTGGTCATTACTATTTTCAGCTTCATGTTTTCCACCGCCTTTGTGGGAACGATGTCGACCGCTAGCCTCACTGTTGTCTCCTCCATGATCTTCACTATCCGTGTACCCAGTGTGCTTGAGATTGCACGGCCGAAATGACTTAAGAACTACGAGGTTCGTGTGTGCACTATTTTTGTTGTTTTCATCATTTGCCTCCCCAACACCATCCAGGCCATTGACATCAGCGTTACCACCGTACACCTTGTTATCACTACTCCGGCTGTTTAAGATCCGCAGAATTTTCTTTTGACTCAGAACAACCTTCTTGTCAGCCTCATCGCTGCTCGGCTCATATTCATTTTCTTGATCTTCACCCAAACCTGCCAAACCTAGATTACCAACACCAGGCCCTTCAATGTTGACATACTCATCATCCGATGAATCGTCCTGTGGTCGAAAAATACGAAACCAAGGACTGTTAAGCATTCATTAACTTTTACCACGCACAAAGCCAAAAGTAAATTAAACCTTAGTGTAACCAGGGCAATAATTTGACTTGATAATGCATCTCCTATTTTTGTACAATACATTAGCTAACAAACAAGAAAAACCTATATATTGCATTGTTTTGTAGTTATTTGCAGCACTGTCGTATTAAGAACGCGAGTAACAGTGCACAATAGATCCGAAAGCTATAACTCGCTACAAAGAGACTGCGAGACTACATTATTGCGCAATAATGTTTTATTTACACATTGCTTTTGGTAATTTATATGATGCTATAATTCCGATTGAAATCGTATTTAATAAACCAACCAACAAAATAAGGTTAGTCTGTTCTCTAAATGCAGTAAACAACAGATGTATCAGCTTTGCCTTAAAAGCTACGAAGCAATCATGCTACACATATTTGAGAGCAGAGGATTCCATATCGTTGCATTTCTGCTGCAAACAGACTATTGTACAGCACCTGTATGACAGCAATTAAGCAAAACGAGGCGTTTGTTAGAGCGACGTATCTGGTCGACGAAAATTAACAAATGTGATGTTTGGCAAGCGGCCATTCATGGTTTTAATACTCTCTCGAAACGTGTGAGCGATTTTGTCAAGGTCGTACCAAACTCGATGAGTACTAGTAATTTTTTTCAATACCAAGAATTAAAGAAGCTACAGGACTACAACTAGAACTATCGGATAATTGCGGTATGAAAAGAACGTACGTGCTGCCCCAGACAAAACGCACAAGCTGATATAAAAATATTCTATATATGATTTATACATGAGGTTAATCGCTCAAATTATAGCTCCCAGTAAGGTCCTTAAAATCCTATAGAGAAAGCCAGTCAACACATCGATATTTACGTCAGCGTTAATTTTTCTTACCCTTCAATAAGGGTGAACCTGTAAGTTTTCTGTCTCTGCATGTTTCAAAAGGCCCACCAATGCTAGAATATCACCACCAGCTTGTCGGTAGCAAGAAACGCTTTTTCAAATTTTCAGAATGTATCAAAAAATGTATTCAAATGACTTTTGCTTGATTCAGATTAGAGTGGATTGCGAATATATTACTGATTTCAATTAGGTTTAAAGTTAGAATGTTAACAAAATTCATTACCTCCAGATACAGGTTTGTTTAAGCTGGTATCGAAACGACCCGTTAAGTACCCAACCGACTTCTTTTCAGTGTGAAACGTCATATAATATTTATAGGACTGACTATCAGCCAGCATTTCACGTCCACGGTACCGCAGACGGACGAGCAATAGATGTAAACACAAAACATCATCTAGCGGGCCTAAACATTACAGTCGTCAGGACTGACGTCATAAATTTTCTTCCTTTCTTTAAGCTGAATAAACTTTCTAAAAATCATACCATTTGCAGAAGTCAGATAATTGTTAGAAAAAACAGGCTGATTAATGAAGTCATATCGAGAGATAAGAAACGCTGTCTGACTTGTTTTGCAGAAAGGCCCTGTACCTCTGTTTTCTTTCATCAGCAGATAAATTTAATAAACCAACCCGACCTACTCTAAGAGTATCGTCCTACGGTTTTTTTGGCAGCTGGTAGGCCATAACAGTCTCCTTCCCCTCCACTGGTGCATCTAACTTATGACAGAGCTTCACGAGCACCAGTCGCAGTTAAGCATCGGCTTCCTTTATCCGGGAAGGAATACCATTAGACGCAGTATTACTGCGCCCATGAAAGGCAAGCCTTATCTTTTATAAAGTCGAAATTGTTTAGATTATAAGTCATTAATAAATTGTTGTGGCACTAGAAAATTGTCTGCACTCCTCAGGAGACAAAAATCTTAGTACCAATGTGATTCTCTCGATGAGCCTGATTTCATTGTGTCGCTTAAGTACATATCGTTTCGATTTATATGTGTAACGGTAGCTGAAGAATGTCGGCATAGCCACATTGTATTTTCTGCAAATTTCAATCGTTAAGTGTTAATCGTAGTTCACTGTTAAGATAGATAAAAGGAGCGATTATTAATATTCACACTTTCATCCAGGTAAATATGCGAAACAAATTACTAAGAAGACGCCGTTTTCGGAGGATAGGTAGCCCCAAAGGTGTTACGCAAAGCCCCAAAAAAGCAGAGTGCATAAAAGAGAAAATGTTGAAGTTTGGTAGCAATACGATTGCCGCTACTGTCTTATCAAGAATTAACTCGGCAGTCAAGACCCGATTGTTGACTCGGGCAGAGAGAAACAGCACAGCATAATATTTCCCGAGAAGACTAATATTGATGTATTCTTTATAAATGAGCGTTTAAAAATATTTTTGTACTAACCAGCTGAGTAGAAGACTTCTTTTCGGTCATTTTTGAGGTTACGGCCTTTCTCGTCAAACGTTTGTCTTTTGAGTCAGCCTCTGCTTGCTTGAGTGGTCGTTTCGCCCTGTTCTGAAAATCGATAATTTCACAACCGATAGGACTTTTGCTGTCCGCTTCAGACTCTGAAACAAATAATCATATCGATAGAAATGTGTCAAGATTTTTGTTAGTTATACATGCTTTCTGAATTTAAATAAAAGCTTTTGTGTACATGTTAAGCTTTGACGACAACTTTTTGCACTTGTCTCAACTTTATGTCCGAATGCTAATTATATGCACGTATAGTAAACATGTTCATTAAGAGTTTTATGTTTGAAAACAAGTTTTATACCCTATAGACTTGGAAAAAATCTATTGGGGGCCTGTATGAGGTCCTTGAATATCACCCTACTTTCGCAGGAGAGCACCAATATTAACGTCTACCTTGCTCATTCGGGGAATCCTTGCTGGGTCGCTTTCGTTTGAGCTTTTTCTCCGCGATCTTCTTCACCGAGGGTCGCTCCTACAATCATGTTAAGTGAATCAACTTTATACAAAATTACAATAGACATTCTTTTCAATCAATTTGCCAGAACTTCGCTTATTTGCACCACCAGCTAACCCGGTACGACTTGAAGCTTTCTATACGTAGTCATTTAACTTAATTGCGGTATCATTTTTTGAAAAACTCGTGTCGGCTAGCCTGCTGATTTCAGCAGGAATGCTTCGGTAGGAGGGTACAGCTTTAAGATATTGCGTAGAGATTCAGATTGTCAATCAATCATCAGCTGTCCCAGTGTACTAGGCTGGCTGAAAATGTAAGAGTAGCTTTCCGTTACACAATTACCATTTCGGACTTAGTTGAACTATTGCCGCCTTCTTTTTTCTGGTTTCTATTTATGTTCTTTTTTTTTGATCGTTCTTGTTTCAAATCTTGCTTTCTCTCCCACATCTCGAGCAGAGGAGGCACCCAGTACTTCCAATCGATGTTGTCCTCACGAAACTTTGATACGTACTCTGAAATGCACCTTTCTCTGTGGATGCGTAAGGCACATATGATTACTATATACGTACATACATCGCCAACGGGAGTGAATATATCTATAAGATATAATCTATAAGATAATAATCTTATTTATATTCTGAAATTTTGATTGGGATATGTCGACTGGACAAACTGAAAGAACCGTCGTGATCTTTGACCAATTGTTTTTTCTCAAATTAATAAAATAGAAAATTAAACTTATTATATTCAATCCGGGATATGAATATAAAACGTTTCTGTCAAATAATAATTAGCTCAAAAATGATAAATTGTGATCAAAAGTAACGCAACTCTAGTAAACAAATGATCTGATTTTTGGGACTGATTCCTTTGCCAGTTTTTTCCGTTTTGAATTTATTTCTTTAAAACGAAACTAGCCGCTTACGATTCTCACAAGACTAAATCTAATGATACAAGTCACGAAAATTACCCGTCGGTACAAGTCAGTTACAGGGCTTTTTGAAGCACATTTTATATCGATCCGCATCTTTACAGCTCAAGTAGCTACACGTACCTGCATAATCTATAAAACGCTCGTTCCTCTGACGTCGTTTTGTCAGACTCAATTTTGCTCGCGTAGTTATCTTCAGTCAAGAGAATTTTACGTGACACCAACTTACGCGAGCGAGAAGTTGTCAAAGACTTCATAAATCTGAAACGCCACAAGAAGAATTAATTTAGATGATGTCAGACTTTGTTAGGAATGAGAGTGTGTCAGTGCACCCGAGCAGATAATGTGAAAACATATTGGATAATCGAAATCTTCCTTAGGAACCTGTAAAAGAGGCACGAACCCACGTGGAAATTGTATGACAGAGTCCGCTTCCCGTAAAACGAGAAAAAACTTAACAATGTGGGTTAGTTTAGCATGCTCTTTTAGGATTGCGCGCTGTTTTCAGTACTCATAATATGTATTATTAAATGTGACTTGAATTAATTTCAATGTGTACGTTTATACATTTTGGGCTCGCACTCTAACTGTAATGGGCTTTCGTTTAGTTAATTCACCGAAAAAAGTTGTTTGCCGACTTACGCAATTTCTAGCAGTAAACGTTCGATTCTGTTCTGGAATTTTTTTTCATCCTTTCTGCGGAAGTTCCTTATCTTTGCTGACAGTCGGTGCACAACGAAGGTTCTGCCTTTTAAAATCAAATTTCCCAGTCGAACCACCGCGTCATTCAGACGCTGTTTTTCCATCACGATAACGTTGTATATCTGGCTATTATTGGACGAGCTTGAGCAACAGCTTTACAGTCTCTGACTTTACTAACCGTGTATGTAACAAAAAACATTAGTCAACAACGATCAAAGGTGTTGCAGGCTCGCGCGTTCAGAATATATTGGACAATCCTTAAGGAGCGTTCTAATGGGAATAACTGCTCAGAAGAAGACCACTGTATAACTTCCACGTGGTTCTCCAGCGAACCGCCGCCCTGGCACTGGCACATGCATCGCGGATGATCGTCGGTAAAACATCAGTTTGCGTTGGTGCTGTCCATTGGTGGCATACAGCTGATCCGCTGTAAAGTGGGCGCCAAACAAACTCTTGGCATGTCTGCTACTGACGGCCGTATGATAACATACCAAATCCAAATTTACCAAAAATTAGGTGCTACTTCTTCACCAACTAACAAAGCCTTCTATTTTTTTAAACTAACTGTCAAGTCTGTACGGCTAGAAAACACCTTTATGTTTCGGGATGCTCTACCAACTTGTAAGCTAACACTGTACATTAACCGATTGACCATGTGTATTTTGATGATGTAGCAGCCGTCTTGTACATATTTCTTTTCCCAGAGTTCAGTCGCGCTCAAGCTAAAGACCTCGAAGTGGCACAGTAGATTATTCTTCGTATTTTGTCACATCTTCATGCCATATGTTTACTATTATGCATTTCGGATGCTCTCTACGGCGCGTTTACCTTTTAGTTAACTCCATGAATCATTCGAGACGCGAACGACTGTTACCAAGACAGGCCACTTGACAAACCAACATCACCTTTAAAATATTCGTACATCCATATACAATTCATTTGTTCATAAGCTTGGTTCCGATGCATTCATTCGCTCTGTTTACAAAAGACCTTTTACGAGTTGGGAGGATGAGAGCCGAGCACGCTGTTGCTTTGTGTTGTTGCTTCTGCTTAGTTCTTCTGCAGCTGCTGCTTCTGGCCGTGCTGGTTGCCGTGGTGTTGCTGGCGCCCGTTCTGGCGTGGTAGTGGTCGTCAAAAGTAGTTTCTCGTTGCTGCGAGGAGGAAGGTCGCGTTTCCAGCGCCCAGTGTATGGGCACTAAAAGCTCTAACGATGGCCAGGCAGACCATAGGACAATGTTGCCGCAGAGTCAGGCCGTGTGGTAAACCGGGCTGGCTCCGATTTGAGTAAAGAAAAAGAAAGTGAAAAACAAGACAAATTTTCGCTTGCTGTGATGCCCGCCGCCAGCCATCGGGCAACCAAATATTGTCACCGAACTGTACAGATGACCTGCGAATCGTTGTAAATCCCATGGAGACGCTAACTGACCTCAAGACACTGCTATACCAACTTCTTGCCTATTCTTCTATTGATAGCCAGCGTTGCGGAGACCATTCTTCGCAACTCTTCATTCTCATCGGAAATGCAGAGAAATGGAGAAAAAGTTAGTACGAAAGACAATGCGCAAAATAAATACGGAGCAGTGATAGGGGACAGTGTTACTACGAAACTAGGAGAATCCGCAAATCAGAAGGCCTGTTTTCTATCCTTCCGGAGATCGGCAAGGGCCTGCATACTCAACAGTCAAAGGAAATAAAGAGCCCGAACACCAAACTGAACTTCACTATTGGGACCACTTACCGTTTGTCTAGTGCGAGGGTGTTGCATAAGCCGAACCAAGAGAAACGAAAAGTTTTCGAAGCCCAGCGTTGTCGCTACTTGCTGGTAGTTGTAGACTAATCACACAGCAAGGCTCGAAAACGGGGACTATATATGAGTTTACTACCTCGCACGTACATCGTAGGTTGCAACAGTAGCAGCAACAATACGAGTAAGGGATCAGAGTAGCTGAAGCCCCCCGCTCAAAGCAGAATATTAACGGAAAAAACATTGTATCTGTACGTCTATGCCATTGTTTACACGCACGTAGTCCCTCCACTCGCCACGCATTTGCGACGATTTCTTCCAAGTTATTCTCTACGGTCAGTGGTCTTCTCCATTGTTCGTATCTGGCCCAGAGAAAGAGATAACGAGCATAGTGAGCGAATGTGTGCATGCGTGCGTCCATTGCCTTTTGAATACTCAGGATACACATCTCTATTAGCCTCTTTTGGGCCAGGCCCTTATATAGTCTTCGCTAAACCCATCATTTCAACAACCGCAGCAACGATTTTCCCGCCAACCGGGAAACATCTCAAGCACGTCCGTGATTTACTATGGGTATATACGTTAAATCGAGTTTTCGTCGTAGATGGATACTCGTTTCACTAGTTCCTTAGTTTGCCTTTGAAGAGCTCAGAGCGTCCAAGACCGCAGCGACGGGAAGACCTAGAGTATTATTACCGACGAATAGACCCAGTGTTATTACCGACGACGCTAGTTTGAATTGACGGAGAAGTAGCGTGCTGTGTGGGTGTTCGTATATATCTATGTGCAGTGTTTTCTACCGGTTCTGTGTCCCTCGGCTCGAGTACGTATGACCGTGGGCAGCATTGTCGATTACGATGACGACCGAGACGCCAGCAAGAGCCGAGAATGCTTTGCAGGTAAGCGGCTGCGCAGTACGGGACAGGGAAAAATCGTCACGTTCATATCACAGTAAAGAAGACTGCTAAGATGAGTGCCATTATGAGGGTAATATTAGTGTTCTTGCTGTTAGGGGTCAACAATAAAAGCTTTCGGTAAAGACACTGTCGGTATTCTATTTTAAATGCTATATTTCTTGGTGGCAATGCTTAGAGTTTCGAGAAAGACGAAGGTTGGATTGAGATAGTATCGTGTTGTCGTTGTTGTTCTTGTGGTTATTAATTATTATTAATTTTGTTACAATTTTCCATAACCGCATGACGAATATTAATCTCAATGCTAATCCTGATGGTTATGGAGACAATGTCTGAACAGAGGAAATGTCAAGGGCGATGTCATAATCTTACAATAGGACGCATTTCCGCGTAAGTCATCATGAGAAACCATTTTCAAACATGATAGTGAAGCATGTTTAGTTAATTTAGCCAATTAATTCCCAGCATAACGAGAGTAGCCGACTATCGAACATAACTGAAAGCTAGCTAGCAGGTTCACTGTGGGACGATATTATTAACGAATAAAGTTTTTATAGTAACGATAAACTGTATATAGATGTTTAATGTTAAGTTTGCTCTGTAAATAGCAGAGACTATATTTGTGTTCGTTCCAAGGCTACATTGTTCAATCCCGATCCTTGCTCGGCTTGGTGAAATTTCATAGATCATACGATGCGCCATAATACCTTTTCGTGTTGAGTTCTGGTTTTAACAATCGCGAGATTATTTAAAGCAAATAAACTTTCACTCGATTACGGAATTTAGTTCGCATCCCACACTCTTAAATACTCGAGTGTTGTTTCTTAACAAAACAAAAACTCTAACCTATACATACAAAAACTCTAAACGTCATCTCTGTTCCTGTTATGAGTAGAATCGGGTTGAGACCGTGGCTTTTGAGTGATTCTGGGGGCCTACCGCCTGAGGTATAGAATAGAATCCAGTAATAAAGCTATGTGTTTCGTTGGTTGATAGTTAGAGAAGAGGTTTTTTTCAGACGCCTACTTCCTTCCACCCCCCCTGCAGCTAGCTTAAAGAATCTGCAAGTAGGAGGATGCTCCGGCCGGTGAGCCGTTCGACTGGTCGTTGCTGCCGCTATTGCTATCATTACGTCTAAGGCAATTTACCTAGACATCCTGTCACATTTTGTGCTTAATCTCCTCCTTGTCGCTTGCCACACCAGGATTTCTATTGCTACACTTCAAGGTGCCTGCCGTAGATCACCTCCAAGCAGCGTAATCACAATGTGACAACCTAGCGACGAAATTCACCCAGCGTTTGCAGTCAAATGTGTTTATACAAATGAGATTCTGTGCGACCATCGGCTGCAAGCCGAATTCAGGTCGATTCAAAATAACAAATAGTGATCCTTTTATGGTCTAAAGTCCACTTTGCGGCATTAGTTTAACTACTTCAAGCAGGGCATGTATTAGACACGGACCATGTAAAACTCAAAGTTGCCCAAACGCTTCTGCCTGAGCGCGTAGACTAAAGATGACAATACGTAATTTCATAAAACATACACGAATAATAGTTTCATGCAATTTTAATAGATGGTGTCAAGATGGAATTACTTTGTTTGTATACATACGTTAGAGCTACTGACTGAAAAAACAGCCAAGATTGCAACTTGCTGAGAGATCGGCTGTGGACAACTAACTCAAACGTGTTACTTGTTTTTTTTTTTTACGTACTACTGAACAAATCACACAAAGGGAAAAGCGAATAACACTATATACTATTTTTTCTGTATGTTGATGTATGTATATTGAGCTTCAAGAAGCTGAACAATTTCTGCGAGATAATTCCAATACGTATCTCAGGTGTCCCGAAATGATGCGATTTATTGTACGATTACAACCTTCAAGATCAAAGTGCTGTAAACACTTGCAACTAGAACCATTTGCAGTCATCGAGCTGAATGGCGAACGGGCTGATTGTGTTACCTGACGATAACGAATTGCAGATATACGATACGCTGCAGGTTTCTCGTAGTTGCTAAACCAGGATTATGATAAAGACGATTCTTAAAAACAAACATGAATGTAATAATATTATAATGGGGTTCAATTTTGGGAGGGCTAGGTTAATTTTACACGCGAGTAGGTAGTGATGATGCACTCACATGGACTTCACTGCTTACTTCACCGTCGCTGTGGGGTAAAAAGTTGTATAATACATATATTGACTTTGCTGTGATAGTGCTGCGAATTTCATAGTCCAAGCACTAAACGACTAATAAGACTAGACAAAATAACGCCTTTGGGACACGGTTGGCCATATGTCTATGATCACTGCTGCCGATCTCACAATGTTTATTATTGCTAATGTCATATCATTGAATGACTGACAAACAGGTTTCCGTAAAATGAAAAAACTGCATACCAGTTTCCCGGGAACGTCTTTACTCGGCTGTTTGAGGGTTACCCAGCTATGTTGGCAGGCGTATTACCCTTCTGGAACCATGCTCTGTCCAGTTCGCCTTTTGATAATGAGCCCACGAATTGATTGATCACCTACAAATATTATGCAGAGTTAACTGTTTTCTGTTTTATTAAAAAATACCAATAATATTTTGCCTCGTGACATAGCACACCGTGCAACCAGTTTCTAAGCATAAACGTGCCCTTCATGGAAATGAAACGGGAATTTTGGAAACGGAATGAGGATATAGCTCATTGATAAAGCATCTTGGTGCAAGGGTCGTCGTACAAAACTTAGAAAGCTGTCGGAGACTGCTGCTGCCATGTCTTATTTTTTCCTAGGGCTGACCATTAGCCATCATTTAACGTCCACGGTAACGCTTTTCACATTGCTTCATAAGACAGAACCCATAAATGTAAATGCACAACGGTAGGATCGAACCCGTGCACCTACGTGTCTCCTCCGGTCGCAAGGCGCACAAGAATGCACCAAACCACCTAGCTCGATGTCTGTCGATCTATTCTTTAATAGCAATAAAAGTCGACCAGATTTAAAAAAATTAAACGAGCGTTACAGTTTTTTTTTTTAATCCTATCATATCCTCAGCCCTAGACTTTGAAAAATGAGTATTTTACGAATTAAAGTCCTTTAAAAAGATTTTTGTGCTGCTGTGTATCTTTCAGAATTAATGTGTGTTTCTATAATAAACTTGCACTGTTTTTGTGGGAACGCCATTTCGAACAACTTCGTCTTTTGATCATAAATATACATACCAGTGGTACCACCCTTTAATTTACTTGAAACAATGAATTTACAGAATTTAATGTAAGTACGATGGAGTGGTGTTTAAATGCAACGCGATCTTAGGGGACTTGGAATAAATATATTAGTTACCCTAAGACGTACTTCTGTGGAACATCTTTATGCATATCCTACTTATAACAATTCTATTTTTGACTAAACGTATGCATTATCATCGTTTTAAACAACGTTATTTTTATTTTCGGGTATGTAATCTTTTGGAATACTAAATATATAAATATACATATTTTTCATTTTTGGCCCCTTAATTTTATGGTAACATGTATTCTAATTGAATTTTCATGAGGTAGTTAACTGGAGAATGTTAGTTGCATCCTAGGTTAACAAACCCTCGATGGGGGATTTTTAGCGACGGATTTTTCTTTACTCTAAAGTACTTAGTTAGAGTTGGAATTAAAGTTGAGATTTCGTTGGCTTCCAAGTTTTGCTGATACGACAAAGCCGTATGAATGCAGTGCAAAGGGTGCGTGGCTATATACAAGAGATAGCGCCAGTCAAGTTCAGGGACATATTGTCAGACATTTTCAGAAATACCATGTTATGCATTTATCGACCACAGAAGCTTATTTCGGTGCTTTTCGTTTGTATCCGAATACGCTTTTGAGAT
Organism: Tropilaelaps mercedesae; assembly: GCA_002081605.1. Taxonomy (NCBI): domain Eukaryota; kingdom Metazoa; phylum Arthropoda; class Arachnida; order Mesostigmata; family Laelapidae; genus Tropilaelaps; species Tropilaelaps mercedesae. The sequence goes on along the minus strand of MNPL01016470.1, from coordinate 15,540 downwards.
TATTGCATTCTGCTTGTTGTTGTAGCCGAGACCGTTTAGGGGCAGCTGTCTGTTATCATTAAAAAGAATAACACAAGCTGTCCCAGGCACCAACATACGGGAATCGGCATGAGATTGATTTCGTTAGACGAGAACCATAATCAGAAAACGAAATTGAAGATGCTACATAACGCGTCGATTGTCGAACCTGCTTAGCGGTTGTGTCACTTTTCTGGAACTTGGCTTCCTAATAGAGCCACGATAGTCTGAAAAATAAGAATTCACACTTTTGGCGGCAGTGGCTGATATTGGTGTGTTCCAGCAAACTTAATGCTGGCCGAACGATACCGCAATCAGGAAACTTGCGAGATATGAAAGAATGAGAATATGAAAATATTTGTCGATGCTCTAGGCGGCCTTAAAGTCGAATAGTTTATAACCTTGTAAAAACGAGAGGTAGATATTTTACCGGAGGTCTGACAAGTGTCGAGTGGAATCTAATATGATTCAGCTGCTATCTTGTATAATAACCACTGGATTGTCCCTATAAAAAATTGACAATAAACAACGTTTGAGAGAAAGCTTAAGACTATTGAAATGTGAACGAAAGGCTTACAAGAGCACAGGGCTTTTTGTAACACCACCAATTGGTTAATAACATTTTCGTGTCCATGCTTCGACTAAACTGGTCCAGACGACTTGCTCTACAGAAGATGACTATACAGCTTTACAACAACTTAACAAACAATAGTGGTGATATATTACCCATAAATAAAATAATAAGCACGAATTAATGAAGACGATTTGCATTCTCGCCTTGAAGAAAGATAGTACGTTTATTCACGTACACGGTTATCGGCAGTGACTAACGACTGTTGTAACAGCCTAAGGGAATTCGAAAAATCATTCTTTATTAGACCGTTGTAGTATGTAGGGTTGCACTAGCATAATTTCTCTGTGTCCCATGCAATCATCTTTCTGTATGGCTGCCCATACCTGAGGAAACCCTCACAGCAACCTACCAAAAATTGTATGACCCTACCTTTGTTGTGCATACTAACGTAATTAATTCGCTGACCTTTTTTGTCCGTAAGAATGCTTTCAGTTGTGCCTTACAACCATAAATAAGCGATAAATAAGGATTCCATTCATTTCCTTAAAAGCTGTATTGTATTACACAATTACGCGTAACGCACCCTATGGGTCGGTAATTTCTCGTCCAATGAGGACCATTTGCCACTCCGTGATGATATTTTCTTCGCTGCACGTATAAATCACACCTTTAATACAGCACTGTGTGTATGTCAAAAGCTTGAGGAAAACTTGAATACGAGTTCGGAGACAAACGTATGAGAAAATCATACTCATATTGCTGCTGTTGACTCCGCTGAACTTCAAGAAAATAATACCGGCTCCTGCGGTTCAGCTCATTAGCGCTGCGTCTGCGGTAAATATATACCGGTTTAACTGAATGTTATAGTAGTAGTCGCCCCTGTCCGCCCTTGAGCCTGGTTGGGTCGGCATCGGGTTGTCTCTAATTGGTTGTCAGGATGGCGTTGACATAATGGCTGAAACGGCCGCAGCAACATCAACAGTTATCGACGCAATTCTAGCCGGAGCAAACAGCAACAAACACAGCAGAAAATGTGGAAAGAATGGTTGAAGTGACGCATTGAATGACTCCACCGTCCGACGAATATAAGAAAATTTAACGCCGCGAAATAGCACCACCGCGATGACGGATGGAAAAGCCGAGAGAAGTTGTCATACTAGGGACCCCTAACACAGCCACCACCGCCATCAACATATGCCGGCAATGTGTTGAAGAACATCGACAAGTCCTCACGTAGTCGTCTTCACCATTAACACTATGAGGATGATGACAGGAAGCGGCGAAGGAGAATCCTCTCGTTCGGTATTTCGATGGTACCGTTGCGTTGGTACGTTGGGTCACTTCATTGTCGGAGCGTTGTGGTCACCGGCGACGTCTTCGATCTCCAGTGGCGTCGAAGCTACACCTACTGGCTCAGACAAAGACAGTGACATGGACAGGCAGACAGACTGGCGATTTGGTGAGGAACTGTTGGTCTACCGAATCAGCATCCGAACCGACAACAGGTAGTTTCTTTTCGTAAGCCGATGACGGTGGACGACCCAACAGACAACGGCCACTCGACTGAGTCCAGTCGCACAACGGAATAGACATACCGCCGGCTGTGTTCTAAAAGAAAAACAACTACGTAGCGGGCCAATCGCAACCATAATAAATGGAACGTTGCTTTATGATACCGTCAAGGACACCACAATGCACATCAGCGAACACGAAGGTGGAGTCCTGACAAATATAATTCTCATATTCAAGTTCCTCTTCGTTGTTCCGCGGACTCTGCTTCATTGCTGTCTGCTCTGATTACCTTTCATCGTCTTCGCCATTGTCAGCATAATAATGCCGCCTTGCCGGTGTAAATGTGCAGACCTGGATATTATTCGCGTCTCTTCTTCGCTGGGATGGTACTCTCTGCGGCTTCTGGGTGCTTGTTTCTGTTGCCCCTTTTCTTTGAGAAGGCCCTGTTTCTTATTACATCGGCTTGACCAAGTCAACTTCACCTACGAACGTTCGTCACCCGCGGTGATGGTATCGTAGAAAAACGAGGGAAAGAGAGAGAAGGATTCATCTCGTAGTGAGCTGGTCCGTAGACTGAATTTGTTGTGCTATCCTAATGCCATCTCTTGCTATTCTTGGTGAAGCCTACCCAAAACTCCAAAATGGGTGAAACAAAATCAAGTACAATATAAACGCTATCAGCCCGCGAAAGGGTGCCGAACAAACGAATGAATAATTTGTGTGACTTTTCCGACAAACGGGGCGAACTGTTAGGCTTTTGACAGTTCGTTAGTCGGTATCCAACGCTGAAGATCCGTCAAACTTCTAATTTCAGCTTCAGCGTTTCAGATGAGTCTTCCTGGAATAATAGGTGACGCAATTTCTAGCAGAGGTAGTTGCCGATACACATATTACACAGTTAACAAGTGTTATAGACTGCAAATCCGAATTCTTGCCATGGAAAATACTTTCGTAGAGGAATGCTTTTATTTTATAAAATACTTTTATAGAGGAATAACGACAATGTTTTGGAGCTGGAGCTTGAGTGAATAAAGTTTTGACTACGAGATGTTTATCCTTATTATTACTGGCGCTGCAACTCGAATGAATATAGTTATGTTCTTTCGATGTGATGAATTTGGTAATTGTTACAACCAGTGGTATTATATGGTAACAGCTTTATAGTTTGTGTTAACGTATGCTAACAACAAGCGTATTAACTCCTTTCGCCGTCAGTCGATGCTCTTAAAAGTCGAATGGCAAAGCTAGCGTGGACCAGCCAGGCCTTCTTTGGTGATTTAAACCAGAGGATCACATCACAATCTCGAAGCCATGCCTGTCCAAAAGTTTCCGTTATAATTAGCTCAGAGATTATGAAGA
>MNPL01016470.1:0-12067 GCA_002081605.1 Tropilaelaps mercedesae | reverse complement strand
CATCACAATCTCGAAGCCATGCCTGTCCAAAAGTTTCCGTTATAATTAGCTCAGAGATTATGAAGATTACAAAGAATACAGAGACTTGGGCTTCTACTTCTGCTTGGAATGTTACAGCAATGCGATACTGAGCGAATTTGTAATTAGGAACCTCTATTATTTGTTACCACTCCAAGGAATGAATTCAAAACGTATTCGGTGGTGCTAACAATTGTCGACGGTATGGTACTCAATTTATTGTGTCACTTTTCACTGATGAAGCACTGTTTGTCGCAATCTGCCGAAGCGCACAGTGTAGTATTTTATGTTGCGTGATTTAAGTACTGACTTTAATTTATGGGAATTTTGATGGGCGTCTTGTTTAAGATTCAAAATAGTTCAAGACAGACGCAAGATAGTTCATGCACTTTTTTGTAACGCACCTGTACCAGATAATCGCTCGGTTTAAAATGTACGTCGCAATAATAATAATAATCATAATAATAGTAATCATCATCACAAAATCTCTGAAATGATTGATCTTGAGCGTTATATAAATCGAATTTTATAAAACTTATTTCAGTTATTCAATTTTTCGCACCATGCTTCAAATATGCATAAAGCAGTATTTGATAGCACATACGTACATACATCATATATTTAGGTTTAGGCTTGCTTTCAGACAAGAAGCTGACTGCTGGCTGTCTGCTTAGTAATTTGATATATTACATCATCAGCGCAAATTAACTGACATATCATCGACATTCTTTAACGATCGCATATATTCCACTTACAGCATAAATTTGTATTTCCATCGATACAGACTTGCAGACAAAGACTTGGGCTCGCGGCCATGTTAATGATAGAGAACTAGATATTAAACAAATTGAAAAAAATGGGCGAGTTTAGTGCTTAGAGGGGGAAAACGAAATACCTGTACACGTTTGAATAAATAAATAAATAAAAATAAAGAATAGAAATACATTTTAACAAAAAATAAACAAAAAGTAAACGTTAAAAAAAATAACCTTTTTTATCACGATTCGTATAGCAAACATAAATGTATGGGGCTGAATTTTGGAGATTATCATGTGCGTTCTTCGATCATATTCGTTAATTGTAGAGGTAATAGGCGCTAGTAAACAGTTTTGTTTGGTTATTTCTTGTTGCCGTTTCTATAAGTCGTTTATTGACACAACTTTTCAATGATTTACATCGTTTAACTCATTAGTTTTATCATTTTATGCGGGCGATAGGGTAGTCGCATTTTTCCGAAAATTGTGAGCAATTTTAAAATCACGCGGAGATAATAGACATTGAGCAACGCCTTCATGTTTTTTTGTTAATGTTCGCTGGCTACGCATTTTCCAGCTGGAATCATCCCATTAGTAAGCCATTATCAAACGCAGCGCTCGACGCAATTATACAATTTGGCGGGGTTATTGGTATATCTTGCTTGGAAATGACGATTCACTGGTGTTGCATCGAGGCTGCCATCCATGTTGAACTGGAATGACGACTGCTTCACTAAATCATAAGATTCCGGTGCCATTTCTATTTCCTACATTTGTCAAAGTAACATCCTATAACAAATGAGCATTTCAGTGCAAGTGGCATAGAAAATCAAAATTGACATCAAAAAGATAAGGTAATCATAGAACTTGGAATTATCTATGCTCGCCTTTGGTGTATACGAACGAAGCGAGTCCCTTGACGCATCGGTACGGTTGATGATCGGTAGGGGAGAAAATTTCCGGGGATGGATGGATGCATTAATCAAATGCAAACATTCTAAAGTTAGTATGTGGTGAGCAGATTTGGAGACAGACAACTCTGGTCTGCGGCTCCTGCTCTGATAGGCACTCAGCCTTGCTGCTGGGCTAGGTAGGTAAATGACCCACCGAGGGCCGCAAAAGCCAAGTGGGTCATGGCAGTGGGGCCCTATATGGCAATAGTGTGCGTTACAGTTCTGCCATCGCGTAAGCCAGATTAGCTTAGTCCTCCGCATTGCTACAACTGGCATGGGCAATGACAACTGTCACCCGCTGTCATCGTTGTCGGAGAAGCGTGAAGGTTTTCTGCGTAGTTGATAAGGTGCAGCGGGGTCCTTTTCTGTTCTGTTGTACAGGGAAGGGAAGAAACGCTCGATGATAGCCGGGTTGCATGAGTTGTAGGATTTCTTCTAAAAACGCGAGGCCAAAAAAAGAGCGGAGGTCGGGCAAGTGACTGAGTGACATGAGCTCCTGTACTTGGCCTGGTTAGTTCGTGTCAAATTTCCGCTAACCCTCAATAGTATACTAGAACAATTGTATATTATTGTTCGATTGTTATTTCTTTGCACACGGGGCCGGCTGACGACATGATTGCTCACTCAAACACAAGTTTAGGCGATATTCATGCGACCATTCAGGAGACGAATCGTGTCGTCGACATAGAATAGCCGATAGTCGCGGCATTTCTTGTTGGCGGTAATCTACGAGGAGACAGGAATCTCGGAATCTGCAGGACCACAGATGGGTCTACGGCTGCTTGTTTGCGTGGACGATTCCCAAAGGGATGCGGAGTGAGTGATTAATCACCAATGAGGAACCACGATCGGCGTCGATGGCTCAGTTCGTTGCCAACTTGGCGGGAAAGGGCCGTATGAGCTTACCCATAGGGCCCTGTCAGTATTACGAAGAGGCCACCCCCGTTCCACGGAGATCAGAGCTAGCAGACAGTTGAGATTCAACTAGCAGCGCCCGAGAATGATGGCTGTTGGTGAACGCAGCTACGGACGAGTGGGAAGTGTGCCGACTGTGGGATATAAGGACTGGCCAATTATACTCGATTCACTCTAATGAGAGAGCATTCACATGAGGCAGAAATATTGTAGATAAAATACGACAAATCGATCAAATGCCCTACCAACTTTAAGCAGTAGAACGTAAGCTTAATGGAGAGGGCGACGTTGGTACTTACGGTAATGCAGCGATTGAGCGAGTGGAGCGAAAGTGTGTGGTTGTCTCGTTATGGTGCGCAGAGTTGGGCGGTCGCGCTTTGGGATAAATTTTTTGGTAATATATAAAATCCGAATATATCTTTGAAGCAAAAAAGGAGACAGGTATTATTTCACTCCCCTCTCTTCCTCTCATATATATATATATATATATACCTTGCTTGTAAACTCTTTACACACATTTGGCAAAATCAGTTGTTGCGTTTATACTCTTGGAACGAAGCTAGGTGATTGACTGATTTTATAGTTGCTCTTGGTTGTTGGTTTCAGCATCAATAGCACGGCAAAATTAAACACGCGTGTGTTGATTCAGTTGCGTCGGGTAGTTGATTCAGAGGGATTGTCGTTGCGTCTATTAATTTTTGCCACAAAAGTCCGAGAGGTCGAGTTGCTAACTCAAGAAATCAAGAAGAACGAAGATAGTAGATTAATATACCCCCTTTCACGCACAGTGACCTTTCTCTTCTCGTAAAGACCTTCTGCCCTACAAAACAGTGACTTTGCTAAATTTCAACGATTTCGTTTCATATGGCTAGAGGAAGTATTTGTTGAGATCAACCTGCTTCTCTTCATGTTTTGCTAATTTTAGTTACAAGACATCAACTCAGTGCGCTATTGCAACTTCGTTCGAACTTCTGCACACAATGTGTAACCCTCAATGCATCATTTTAGAGCAAAATTAGGGATGTGTTTAGGTAGTTGTTGGCGCTCACTGGCCGAAACTCTTGTTAAACGAAGCGTGTAATATAATAGTGCGTCATAACCATGGTAGACGCTGGTGAATTGGTTTGCTGTGGAAATTTCCATTAACATATTGTGTAATTCCTAACGTGAGCATAGAGCTCTGATTCTGAGTTCTATTTTCCCGCCAGTAGATTTTTATATTTCTGGCATGCGGCCGTCATGGGAATGCATTTACTCGTTACAATGGCGTTTATGATCCTGTCTCAATTATTAAGATGGATTTGAGCGGCCGACCAGGCAGATTTGGGCTGCCAGCCATTTTTTAAATCAAGCACATCATTAATACTGTTATTGCCCTGGCCAGTGCGTTTTATTCCCGACTAACGAATTTTACAAGCCCTGACGGCCATCTAGCTAAGCGCACGCAAATATTAACACCTTTGAAATGCGGAATAGGATGTTTTTCTGTGATCGCAATGAGATAACACCGTATAACCTTGCGTTACACTCCAGTATTATTGGATTGCCTCTTCGATGAACGGCGTAGGATGTATATATCTTACGCCGTTAAAATACGAAGTTCAAGTACGAAGTTCAAATATCGGGCTATGCAGTTTCCTACTTCAAGGACGCTGTAGCTGTGATTCATAACAAGAACGGTATTTTTCTTTAGATACGCTGTGTATCAAAATGAAGAGGACAATTACGCAATCAATTGGACAACTGGTTTCCTCTCACCTTGAGTAAAGCCGTGCAGGTTTTCTTCCTTTAAAATAGTTCACTCACTTCGTGAAGTGTTTTGAACGTGTGAAGATGCACTATTCGGATACAGAAGGGCATGCACCCTTAGCGGCATATATATATATATGCCGCTATATATATATATATATACCAACATTATCCACCAATTGCAGGGCTTTAGCTTCTTTGCTTGTTTCGAGACGATTTTATTATTCGGACCAGCCGAAGAAACTGGATTTATTGGACCCGATTTACTGGGGCTATTTTGGTATTTGTTCACAATGCATGTTCGGAACGAAAATGCAGCAAATATGCGGTACAACCAAAGTAACTAATCATTAATCATAAAGCCAAACCACGATTAGAAATGTTAGCCCTACATGTGCGTACAGAATACAATACTGAATGGTGTCACGAAAGTTTTCGAGTGCTCAGTGCCGCCTGTACAGACAAAAAGTTTTTCACCCGTTTTCTTAACTGTACTCTATACATTCAATGGAGACATGACCTCGTTTTGAGCACTTGTACACAGTTCAACGAATAATTTTGGCTCTAAACAATAATGCCTTAAGTAGTGGAAGTAGCTTTAATTATCTTCAAGAAAGGAGCGGAATGGAATGATAAGTGTCCTGTTGTTCAGTGTCCGACTGTATTTTTGCATCATATAATGTGATGCCGTGGCAAGCATTGTCTGCTACGACACTTAACAATTGAATTTTCACGCTGCATTCAGGTCTGAACGGTGTCACAAGGGACTGGATTATCGCACAAGCTATGTCTATGTGTCTACAACGCATGAACAAAATTCGTATGGATAATAATTGTCCGGTGCCCCTTGAAGTCCCAATATTTGGCTTTCGCTAGTGAAGTTGCTTTTGCGGTGAGTTGGCTAGACTTGTGTTGATGTAACCAGCCTACCGATCACGCACTTTAGTCCTCCAAGTTTCCCTAGGAAATTTAGAAATACAAAATCGACACGTTATATGCCTATTCTATGAACAATGTTTAACAATGTTCAATAATGTTTTACGCCCCCTCTACCACGATCACTTCTCTATAATCCGCCCTCTGCGTTCGACATCTATGTTTTTCGTTAGTTTACTTACAGTTGTAACAGTTCTAGCTGTGGTAACCAGGTCCCCTTTTTCGCGGTGTTGCCACTGCTGTGTATTCTTCTTCATAGTAGCAGACTTTTGCGATGCTTTCTGCAGCCGGTTTGCGCGAATGAAAACGGTGGTTAAACTAACTTTGTTGTCCCGTAAGTATGGACACCCTTTTACTCAACCAACACGAAAGGTAGGACAAGAATTACTCCCAAACAAAGTTCTAAGCTTAGAGCTACCATCTGCCCGCAGATTGCATGTGTAGTGTTTCTCTATTGAATGCGTGCATTCACGTTTGTGCGTGTAGCCATCCGTTCTGTAGTGAATGAACAATTTCGCATTTTCTCCTGGCATGACCGCTGTCCGTCGGACATTCTCGGCGGTTGATTATCGGCTGGTGGCGATGACGATTGCCGCCAACTAACCTCGAACAGTCCAGACAGACCAACGAAGCAGTACCGCTCTACGCCCGGCAGTGCAACCGTCGAAAAAGCGCATCGGGGCAAACGAAGAACAATGCGCCTTAGTGCTCGTCCGCTCTCCGCTTGCTCCCGCTGCGATGACTGTTGCTTGCCTTTTGGTAAGTGATATTGGTGTGCAGCGAACAGACACACAGCCTTTCCGTCTAAACAAAGAGCGTTGTACAGGATGGCAGCAGCAGTAATCGTACCTTGTAGAGAACACGCCCTAAGTGAACAGATTTTCAAAGGGCGGCCGTCCTGTGGGTGGTTGCAAAAATCCGTCGCATTCTTTCTCGAAACCTTCGGTCGACTCACTTAAAGCGAGTGCGACAGGCGGCGCAAGCCTGAGGAAGTTGAAAAAAAGAGGATGTGGTGCAGGCAGACCGGCGTAACTAAGTGCTACATTTACGCACAAACCGTGTCAGGGGCAATATGGCACATCGACACCGGACGGTGGCCAACGCTGATGGTAAAATTGTGCTCCAAACAACGGGCAGAGGCTAGCCCACTGGGTAAGAATGACGCTGTTGTCGCATCTGCAGTCGTGATTGCACTATGGGAATAAGCGTCCTTGAGACTGGCAGCGAGCACTAGTCCGTGTCAATCGCCTTTTTTGTCGTTGGAGAAACCGGAGCTGTCCGTGAGAGTTGTTTGCAACGCCAAATGCGAATAGAAATGTTTAATTGTATGTGGAAGTATCATATGTATCGATTGCACGAGACAAGCGAAAGCAACAAAAGTCAAAGCCAGGCAAGTAAAGCAAGTGAAAGAACAGCAAATTAGCAACAAGAACTCGTAGAAACGAGTCGCCAAATTTGCTGCTTTCCAAGATTGACTGATCTTGGAGAGATGAGATAGGCGTACAAATAAGGAACGATACGACTTTTGAAACAAACCAACAGTGAAGGAGATCAGCATAAAACGAAAATAAGTTCCATGAATTTATCCATAAATACTTTGGTTTATGAGTTCTGCGAAAAAAACTAAGGGTTGTATCTTCATGTAAAAAATGGATAAATAATAAGAATCATACTGTACGTGAAGCACTTAGCAGATGGGTTTTTTACGTGACGGTGGTTGGGATATTTGTTGAGTTACAGCTGCTAAACGGGAGCTGCGATACAGTCTGTTTACACCAACCGGCAAAGCCTGCCTAGTTTACTTGATTACCCGCATCAGTCCATATCTTACGCCAGATTCGCGTACGCCAGAATAGTAAATTACTGTCGATTCCGCGCAGCTTGCAATTATTCAATTGCATTAAACGAGTCTTGCGTTACCGAAAGGATACATACAAGAACTAATAGTGCTTTCTAATATCTGGTGAATGAAATGATTTAAATTACTAATACATCAGCTGTCTAAGCTGTACCGTCACGCTGATGTATCATAACGGTTAAGTAGAATCATTTGAAAAATCATATTCATGACGATATATATTCGAATAATACGTAAAATATGTCCAATACATCAAATAATGTAATTATTTTCTTTCATTTAGATGTTCGGCGATGAATGGTCGTCTTAATATCCTTTTTTGCAAATGAATACCGAAAGGTTACAGCTGGATAAGCAGTTTCGAATCGATGGCGCTAATAGTAGTGATATGATCACTAATATTAGTTTACCACCGTAATTTAGTGTATATTACATGGCTAAGCACATTTACATGATTTATATATATATACATATATATGTAATCGGAGTGTGTTTAGTTTACGAAGGGCATCAAAGACATCATTGCGATTATTATTTGTAGATATAGTTACAGCGCGTCTCCTGCCGTTTCGTCTCGCGTTTTTCAGCTTTTTTGTTTCTTTTGGATTTGCGTATGTAAATTGAGTCTGCGTATATTTTAGGTTGCTTAAAGGTTACTTGCCTGTTCTGATACACACGCGCACGCTGACACGGTCGCCTGCACACACGTTTATAGCAGTGCAAACCATCGGGAGAACGAGTTTCACTCTGGTGCATGTTGATGTTGTAATATGGCACGCCAACTGCTCTCAATTTCATCGTGGTACTTTCGGATCTATATCCAACCGTCAATCGTTTCATAACAAAGTCAAACGAATTGATAGGCATCTGTGCTATTAAACTGGCACTAATAACACACATACACCTCCAGAACAGCACCATTATATTTTGCGACCACCGGCCACTCCTCGCCATCCGTGTTCTGTGTTATTAGACGTGGAACGGGTCTTTTCCGTTTTTGAACCTTCAAGATTAGGCTATAATTGTGCAAAACGTTGGCGCGTTCACGATACCGCGTAGCTACATTCATTAACAACATAAACAACAGTAACGGCGACACGTAATTTCAAAGCCTCATATCGCTTCTTACTATTCAACTCCGTTGTTTTTTGCCAACCGGTTAAGGCTAACTGACTATGTGAGTTTCCTGTTGACCGCTTCATTCACACTCGAGATAAGCGTTTACTGACTGAATAATTGCCCGTTTTCTTCATCTCACCTATTTTTCATCTCTGTTCTTCCCTGTAGACAATTCGCGCGCCTGCCGTGTATCTACAATGAATTGGGTCACACACGTTCAATCTTGTGTAAGCTTAATAAAACTATGGCATGTGACAGAACTACTATCAGTTTGATTTGAAATCGTTATACTCGGTAGTCTAAATATATAGTCTTCTGCGTTGTTCAGTCCTAACTCCGTTCGTCGGCCGAATACCCCTTACGCTCTTTTTTACTGTACGCTGCCTTCGTGAACAAAGAGGAACGAACTAAACATGACTGTTCATGATAGTTGGCAGAGTACCTTTCTGTTTTGTAGTTTTTGTTGCAATTGTTGTATTATACATATGCTTTCGTTAATTTGATTTGCGTTTTTTCAACTGCTGACAATACTATCGTCAATAATTATTTTAATAAAGAAAACACCTTCCACTAAACTGTGTATGTTCCACTAAAGTTACATGTATGTGAATGCATGCATTTGTCAAGAGAAAGATTTTATTAAATAATGAAATAAAAGTGCGGGAGGGCTAGTATAGTCAAGGGTAGACAGCCTTACCGACCATGAGCCAACATTTGACATCCACGGTATGTGGCAGGCAACTCTGCGACACTCCGCACAATGGCTTTTTTTATTACTGTCGTATGTACATGCGAGATATCAAAAGTGCGCTTCCTCATTTCTATTTGCACGAATACTTGCTTTCGTCGTATTTGCAACTTGTTCCCCCCTACTATAAAAAACTAACAATACTGTAAGTAGTGCCCATATGTTCGCCTGACATAGGTTAGCCTGAACGTGTAATGCATCGTATGCGGCGGGCCTGCTGAGTTAGTGTGATTTCACACATCTCGCGAAACAACAAGGCTGCTTGCTTGTAGTTCACAGTGAGCGCGGCAAGCATCGCAAGCTAGTTATGGACTATGGATGCAGTGCAGTGCTCGTTTTTCCACTCTGCTACAACCGCTGTGTGTGGCAGGCGAGTCACGCACTGGAATAAGCCAAACCAGCCCGATAGATTAACAAAAGGAAAAGGACCAAACGGAGGGTGAGATAGGGACATCGGCTAAACCTTAGATGCCAAAGGACTCTGAAGCCACACAGTGTTAAACTAGTAGCACCGCCAGCAACATCAAAGGAACGTCCCGTTGGTTGAAAAAAGATTTTACATGTCGCTACGGGTTGAGAGATGCGGACATGAAGTGTGTCAGTCACTATGTTGTGAATTCAAACGAAGTCGCAAAATTGCCGATCGTTTTTGTAGGCCCTGGCGGCTGTCCGTCGTTGTTCGAGCAAGCTTTCCAAGATGCCAAATGCCCTCCTAGGTCTTAAAACTGGTTTTATCATGCGAAAAAGTGGTTCTTCATTTAGGGAAAGAAGAAACTCGTTAACACTAGTCATTAGGCATTATGTCCATACGAAAAACGATTAAAATAACTGATGAAAAATATAGACATGAGTCATCCGAGAACTGCATTAATGCTGATAAAAATATTCGCACCACTGGAGTCAGTGTAAATACGAAAGGGTAATGGTAAGAATGGACCCAATGTAAAAACAGCCCGACATTTGATTCTGTATGTATATTTATTCATTTTCTAACCAGATAAGCTCGTAACAGTACAATGAAACAAAAAAGGGAGGAAAAGCACGTCTGAGCGTATTATATTTGATGCTGAGTGCTATATAAATTCACGAAGCAGCAAAATAGAATGTGCCCCAAATCTACTCTGTTCAAAAGGTGCATAGCATCCGCGACCAAATTTAAGCAACGTACATTAAGTAACATTTTAGGTGAGGCATCAGATCAAACACTACTTTTATAGCATACTGTCTGTTGCGAAAAGGCTCACCACAATTAACGCGAAATAAAGCTTACTAACGCAACACCATCTTAAGATCAACACGCTGTGATATGTACATTAAGAGAAAATAAAAGTCATGACAAACGAGTTTAGGAAAGTCAATCGATTGGAGGACATGTGCAGTCAATGAAAAATGCTGTATTGATGGAAACAAATGTATTTTCTGGACTCAACATAAAAGTTGTTTATTAATTTGTAATTTGCAAAATATGTAGTTGTTTATTAATTTGTAATTTGCAAAATATGTAAGTCAATTTTTACTGTTGGTTTTTTTTTTACACTTTTAGCGTTGAGAGCATTTGTCGTATCATTGGATTCGTCTCATAATTTTTTTATTTATAGATACCGCTTCCGACAGAAGTTCATTAGTGCATGTATTCGTGACTAGGCATGAATAAACTACAAAATATCGCCCAAATCCCTTTTCAGTTTCTATGATCAGTTTGTTTGAAAATAAGTATTGCGTATTAGCATTGTTATGAATCTTCTATCAAACGGGTGTTTTCTTCTCTCGCATTCAAAAGCAAATTTTGTTGTTTAAACTGCCTAATGTTGGTAAGTCAACAGACGGTATACTCCAAGGTGCACTAAAGATGAGGGCCGTGCTTCCCCTGTGAGTTTGACCATCTCAAAAACCTAGGCGATGCTGCAGTTTTTTTCTACTCTCATAAAAATGTTGACCATCAATGGCTATTCGATAGCTATTGTGGGAGTGCCTCAACTAACAAATGGCTTCACAAGGCCAAATGCTTGCCGTCCGAGCTTCAAATAATTATGCACGTAGTTCACCGCTATGTTCATTCCTGTAAGCATAAGCACGTGCGAAAAAACCTGGAACATCCTGTATTGTTGGGCGTGGATTGTTCGAGGTGCGACTCGGTATTCGAAGCGTTCTTCTGCCTCCAACAGCAACGGCCACTGAACTACTATGACGCTTTCTATTATACGACACCCGTTGTCGACCACACGCTGGCTACCAAATGCTTGCTACCGACAGAGTTTACGGCAACGGTGATTTGCTATCAAGTGTTATTTCGTGGCTGTAGCGGCGGATTGCTGCCGGTTGGTGTTGCTGATGGCAACTGGCCGGTTGCGCGAGTTGGGGAGGGGGATAGAAGAGGGCGGGGGGACAAGAACATTGACGAGAGCAAAAAGGAAAAAAGAATCGATCGCCTGGCATGGTCTTGTAGTTGGTACTGATGCTGCTGCTGTTGTGGTCATTTAACAAGCGCGGCGATAAAAGTAACGCCCTTGCTCGAAGCTGTCCACTAGCTGAGAAGGCAACGTTGATGATTTAACTGATGATATTGTGATGATGTTCGCGATGACTATATTGACATTGCTCAGGAGCTACTCCACAATCACGACGGAGGTCATTGCGATGGTGATTACTTACGTGAGTGTAAGCGATTACGTGGTTTGATACTGCATGTGAGGGAGGGGGCATTCAAAGACTGCACGGGCGTTAATGCTAATGCAGGCCATAGAGTGCAACACTGCAATGCTGGAACGGAATGTGTCGACATGGGTGCGCAAGGATGCTGTAATGTGGGTATCCAGGATAATAGCAGCAAGCAAATAAGAAACAGTAACAGAGGCAGGCAATAGTAACGATAATGGAAGACTCCACGTAACCCGTTCTTTACCCTGCCCTATAAGGCAATTAAGTTCGCTAAACTGGAAAATGGGCAGGATGATATACAACTCTAGTCTTTTTAGGATTAGACCAATTTATATATATATATATATATATATATATA